>BQNB010022063.1:6530-63464 GCA_026074375.1 Tanacetum coccineum | reverse complement strand
GCTATTGGCTGGTCGGCTCAATATGTTTTTTAGAGACAGACGAGCACATGCATATACACGTCATCTGATAGATACAGAGGCTAGATTGTCCTGAGAGGCTTGGAGGTTATCTATGGAAGCGAGTTATCTTACCCGCGAGAGGTTATGTTACTACGCACTACCGTACTGGGTCAGATGTCAGAGATTAGAGAGTTACATGCTGCTGATCGTAGGAGACATGCTGTGGCTTCAGAGATGTTGAAGGCAGACCATAGGAGATCTGCAGAGATGAGAGAGTTAAGGATAGCTGATCGTACCCGACAGCAACAGCTTATACAGACATTGACAGTGATGTAGTCATTACAGGGACATGTGACCATACTACAAGGACATGTGACCACACTACAGGGACAGGTGACCACACTACAAGGACAGGTGACCACACTATAGGGACATGTGACAGCACTACAAGGGCATGTTACTGCACTACAAGGACAGCAGGGACCCCCTGGAGGTCCTGCACAGCCAGAGCTGTCAGAGGAGGCTGGTAGCAGTTCATAGATTAGATCATGTTATGGCTAGTCATTTTGTATATAGCCTATTAAGTATTACGGGTTTAATCCCGGCTAGTAAGGCTTTAGGTTGTTATGTTTATTTTGTAACCTAATCATTACGATCATTTTGTATCTGAACCATTCATGTATGTTTTCTAGTTATGTATGGTATGGTGGTATTATGTCATGTCTATAATCAAATTTGTTGTGAATGAATGTCAATTTGGTTATATCATTGTTGATTACAATTAAGTTGTATATTTCACTGTGCGATGTGATCTCACTTTATTTATCATGTATATGTCATGTCATAGTTATGATTTTATGAAATCTAACGGGTATTGTATTTTCTTGTGATTGATGAAAATGACACCAAAACGAGCCACAAGGTCAATACCACTCATAACAACCCCAGCCCCAACAGCAACCACCACCACATCGGTCACTAATGCCCAACTTTAGGCAATGATTGACCAAGGTGTCACTACCGCCTTGGCAGCACGTGATGCAAACAGGAATGGCGATGACAGCCATACTTCAGGAACGGGTGGCAAAAGGACTGAACGCGTTGCTCGAGAGTGCACTTACCAAGACTTTATGAAGTGTAAACCTCTATATTTCAAAGGCACTAAGGGAGTTATTGAATTAACTTAATGGTTTGAAAGGATGGAGACTATTTTCCGTATAAGCAACTGCTCTGTGGAAAATTAGATTAAGTTTTCCACTTGTACTCTTCTAGCAGGTGCTCTAACATGGTGGAATTCCCATGTTATAACTGTTAGTCATGATATTGCATATGCAATGACTTGGGCCGATCTGAGAAAGAAAATGACTGACAAGTACTGTCCAAGGAACGAGATGAAAAAGCTCGAGGCCAAATTGTGGAATTTGAAAGTGAAGGGTACTGATGTGATAGGGTACAACCAACGTTTCCAGGAACTAGCACTGCTGTGTGTTAGGATGTTTCCGGAGGAGTCTGACAAGATTGAAAGGTATGTCGGCGGATTGCCCGACATGATCCATGAAAATATTGTAGCATCAAAGCCGAAAACCATGCAAGAGGCTATTGAAATGGCCACTAAACTAATGGATAAGAAAGTCAGCACCATTGCTGAAAGACAGGCTGAGAACAAAAGGAAGTTTGAAAACACTTCCCGAAACAATCAAAACCAACAACAACAGAACAAGAGGCAGAACACTGGCAGGGCTTATACTGCAGGGACTGGTGAAAAGAAGCCATACGGGGGATCTAAACCCCTATGCGCTAAATGCAACTATCACCACGACGGTCCGTGTGCTCCAAAATGCCACAAATGCAACAAATTTGGCCATTTTGCCCTCCGTGACCTGTCGACGTGTGGGAAATGCCAACAATGCTAACAATCCGAGGGGGCACTAGGTCATGGCAGGGAAGAAACCTACTTGCTTCGGTGTGGAGTTTCAAGGACACTTTAAAGAGGGAATGTCCAAAAGCTGAAGAAACAAAAAACCGTGGAAATCAAGTGGTAATGAACAGGCTCCCAGCCAAGTGTATGCAGTGGGACCATGCGGGACACCAGACTCCAAACATCAGACGGGTCGTTTCCTTCTCAACAACCGCTATGCTTCTATATTATTTGATACTGGTGCCGATAGGAGTTTTGTGTCTACTGCATTTAGTTCCAACATGGGATATCAGCATCTACCTTAAGATACTATTATGTGATCTGAACTAGCTGCGGGCGGATAATTGGGTTAAAACAACTATCCTTAAGGGTTGGCACAATAATCTCTGAACCACCCATTTAACATAAATTTATTCCCGTAGACCATGGTAGTTCGACGCTATAACTGGGTTATAGATTGGTTGGCAAAGTACCAAGCAATCATTGTGTGTGCCAAAAAGATCATTCGTATCCCCTGGGGAAATGAAACATTAATTGTTCACGGTGACGAAGCAACCAGGGACACGAGGCTCGTCTGCACATTATCTCCGTTACTTAAAACGCAGAAGTACATGGAAAAAGGGTTTCCTATCTTTCTGGCACATGTTACTGCAAAAGAGGTTGAAGACAAGTCGGAGAAGAAGCGACTTGAGGACGTACCAATAGTTCAAGACTTTCCTGGAGTATTTCCTGAAGACTTGCCGGGTCTTCCTCCGACTCGACAAGTGGAGTTCCAAATTGATTTGGTACCTGGTGCTGCACCTGTAGCACGGGCACCTTATCGATTGGCGCCTTCCGAAATGAAAGAGTTATCGGAGCAACTAAAAGAGCTGTCCGACAAAGGCTTTATAAGACCCAGTTCCTCACCCTGGGGAGCTCCGGTCTTGTTTGTCAAGAAGAAGGATGGATCATTCCGGATGTGCATTGACTATCGGGAATTAAACAAACTAACAGTGAAGAACCGTTATCCACTCCCCAGAATTGATGATTTATTTGATCAGCTTCAAGGGTCGAGTGTCTACTCGAAGATCGACCTAAGGTCAGGTTATCACCAACTGAGGGTTCGAGAAGAAGACATTCCGAAGACTGCCTTCAGAACTCGTTACGGCCATTACGAATTTCAAGTTATGCCGTTTGGTTTGACAAACGCACCTGCCGTATTCATGGACCTTATGAATCGGGTATGCAAACCATATCTGGATAAATTCGTAATTGTCTTTATTGACGATATTCTGATATATTCGAAGAACAAGAAAGAACACGAAGAACACCTTAAGCTAATCTTAGAGTTGCTTAAGAAAGAGGAGTTGTATGCCAAATTTTCCAAATGTGAATTTTGGATTCCCAAAGTACAGTTCCTCGGTCACGTGATCGATAGTGAAGGAATTCATGTGGATCCAGCCAAGATTGAATCCATTAAAGATTGGACATCTCCTAAGTCACCAACGGAGATTCATCAATTTTTAGGTCTTGCTGGGTACTATCGAAGATTCATTGAAGGGTTTTCAAAGATCGCCAAACCAATGACTAAGCTTACTCAAAAGAAGGTCAAGTTTGAGTGGGGCGATAAACAAGAAGCAGCTTTTCAACTGTTGAAGCAAAAGTTGTGCAGTGCACCAATCCTTGCATTACCTGAAGGAAGCGAAGATTTCATCGCATACTGCGACGCTTCAAAGAAGGGTTTGGGCGCTGTGTTGATGCAAAGAGAAAAGGTGATTTCTTATGCATCACGCCAGTTAAAAATTCATGAGAAGAACTATACGACTCATGATTTGGAACTTGGAGCAGTAGTGTTCGCTCTCAAGATTTGGAGGCACTATCTTAAGGGCTAAGTGTACGGTGTTCACCGATCACAAGATGCAAACACATTTTAATCAAAAAAAGTTGAACATGAGGCAACCCGATGGGTTAGAGTTGCTAATGATTAACGCTTGCGATATTTGTTATCACCCGGGAAAGCAAAATGTCAATTGCTGTTGCGTTGACAGAAGACGAAACCACCGTTAAGATTTCGAGCTTAGTTATGACAATTAGCTTGGATCTTCCCAAACAGACACATCCACACTACTCAGCTCAGACTGAAGCGCGAAAACCTGAGAACATTAAGAGTGAAGACGTTGGGGGAATGTTGATTGAAAATGCTAAATTTCCAAAAGCAATTAGAGAACAAAAGTTGGAACCACGTGCGGATGGAAACCTTTTCCTCAATGGCGAGCTGGTACCTTGTTATATGATTTGCGGAAGTGTGATCATACACGAATCACACAAATCAGAAGTACTATTATACAATCTAGTTTCTGACAAAATGTATCAAGATAGGAAGAAAGCTATATTACGGGCCCAATATGAAACGACATTGCCACCTATTTACAAGTGTTTGACCTGAGCTAAGGTCCAAGGCCGAACAACAAGGCTCATCAGGATTGGTTGAACAACCCAAGATACCCGAATGGAAGTGGACAACATCACTATGATTTTGTCACGAAGCTTCCTAAGACGTCTCAAGGCTATGACACAATTTGGGTGATCGTTGACCGACTCACTAAGTCTGCGATCTTCACACCGATGAAAGAGACTGATCCTTTGGATAAACTTGCAAGAACGTACCTAAAGGAGGTAGTCACGAGACATGGAATACCTGTTTCAATCATTTGTGATCGCGACCCGAGATTCACATCCAATTTTTGGAGGTCACTTCAGAACGTTTTGGGTACTAATTTAGATATGAGTACTGCGTACCATCCACAAACAGACTGACAAAGCGAGAGGACCATTCAAACTCTCGAGGATATGCTGCGTGCTTGTGCGATCGATTTTGGAAGGTTGTGGTAACCAGATCTGCGCATTAGGTCAGTTTTTTTCATACGAAATATACATCACGCTAGCATCAAGGCCGCACCATTCGAAGCACTTTATGGTCGAAAGTGTCGTTCACCTGTTTGTTGGACTGAAGTTGGAGAAGCTCAAATCCTCGGTCCAGAACTAATTCAAGAGACCACTGAGAAAATCATCCAGATCAAGCAAAGGATGCAAGCCGCTCGTGATCGACAGAAGAGTTACGCTGACTTGAAGCGTAAACCAATGGAATTCCAAGTCGGGGATAAAGTTATGCTCAAGGTTTCGCCTTGGAAAGGGGTCGTACGTTTTGGCAAACGGGGGAAGTTAAACCCTAGGTATGTTGGACCTTTCAAGGTGTTAGAAAAGGTCGGAGAGGTTGCTTACAAGCTCGAGCTTCCTGAAGAGCTGAGCAGAGTTCATAATACATTCCATGTGTCCAACCTGAAAAGGTGTCATGCCGACGAGCCATTAGCCGTTCCGTTGGATGGACTTAATTTGGACGACAAACTCCATTTTGTTGAGGAACCGGTAGAAATAGTGGGCCGTGAAGTTAAACGGTTGAAGCGAAGCCGAATCCCATTAGTCAAGGTTCGATGGAACTCCAAGAGAGGTCCTGAGTTCACGTGGGAACGTGAAGACCAATTCAAGAAGAAATACCCACACCTCTTCATCAAGACCACACCGTCGTCAAGTGCTGCATCGTGAGCCTTGAGGACAAGGCTCGTTTAACGGGGGAAGTCTATAACACCCTGTGTTTTCAAGTCATTGACGACGTCGATAAATCCCCAATGTACCTTTTGTATTGTACGCATTTGCTTTAAATCATAAATGTTAAGCTAAATCGCGTAAGTTAAAAATTAGCGTTCAATGTAAACGGGCATCAAACAATTAAATGTTTACATCAAGCAAGAGTTAAGTAATTATTTTGAGAATAATTATTAACTTTGTTCATTTTATTTTTATCGGATACGTAAAGTGTAAACGTTTCACGATAAATTACGTTTAGGCATACCCGGAACCACCAAAACTTTTCTGCGCTTCAACAAATACCCACTTTTATACCCAATACATAAAATTAACTCAAATATATCATATATCTCTTGCCATAACCGAATTCATGGCTAAATATTCAAAGAAATATCATATTTGGTCAAGATTGGTCTTTATACATCCTATCACCTTAAATGAAGCCATACCTCCCATGCTTCCCTACCCTTGACCAACTTTTCCCTAAAATCACCATCTGTCCTTGAAATAGTGTTAATTGACTAGCTTTTATACATATAAGTCTAGCACACCTAAGAAAGATAACATACACTTCATTTACATAGTACAATTCACACAACACTCACGTTTTTGCTTCCTTAACAAACCCACAACATACCACCCTACATACTCAATCCATACCTTGATTATATAAGAGCATACACACCTATACACATAATATCTAAGACCTTTCTAAATATTGCTAAGACATTGGTTAACCATAATCAGCTTAATCAAGATTAGGTTTTCAGTGGTTATTATCTTTGGAGTTTCTAACTAAACAGGGTTTAGAGTTAACATTGATCATCATCATCATAACACCAAAGAGGTCATCTAGAACCCTTTATGTTCTTTCAATATCCATTTTAAGCATATGGTTAGTTCATTTAGCTATGAATCACCATGTAGGTTTTTAACATGTACATGGAGTTTTACTTGTAATATTATTTTGCACACTAATATATATGTTGACGATATACTAAAATCGGAGGTTCAAAGGGATGAGAAAGTATTGTACCTAAGTCAGTTGGTGGTAAAAATGATTAACTACAAAAGATAGAAAAAGGTATAAAATCAAGGTTTAAATGGATCCAACAAGGTCACTCAAAGAATCTTGTCAAAATTCGTATATATAAACATATTTTATCTTTTATATAAAGTAGTATGATTCACGACGATTCCGAAAAGGAAGAAACTTGTCACACCGGATTTATAATGAAAAAGATAGGAGCGAAAACGGGTATATATTCTAGGTATAAAAATCAACATTTCTTAAGTTAGTGGTTTCTGTCAGATTTTCAAGATGGTAATTGCGGCGCCTTATCGAGTCCGTTTCGGCCTTGGCCGAAACCATGAAGTCGTTCGGAAGGTCGTTTTACTTCTCCGCGAGTTTTCTTAATTCTAAAAGCAGTGATAACGTCCGTAAGGCGGGGGCAAAATCGGCTTTTTGGTCATTAATAACACTGTTAATCAATCTGATGTGAGTGCTTTTCGCCATTTCGGTCAAAAAAGGGTTTCGGGTCACGGACAGAACTAGAAATTGTTTAAAATGATCGTTTATTTTTCACATAAATTCCTCTTTAGAACCCTGAGTTCATGAAAATTGGGGATTTAGTGGTCATTATATCGGGTCAACTTTAGAAAATAAACTAAATATACTACCAGTTAAGTAATAATACTACCAGTAAGTAACAACACTAATCCGTAGTAACAACACTACGGGTATAACAACACTACCTTAGTAACAACACTACGTATAACAAACCCTACCGTAGTTAAAAAAAAAAAAAAAAAAAACAAACACTTCCGGTAGTAACAACACTACCTGTAAACAACACACCATAGTAACAACACTACAATTATAACAACACTACCATATTAACAACATAACCAGTAGTAACAACACACCGAGGAGTAACTAATACCCTACGCAGGAATAACTATAATTACATTATTCAGATATTTATAAATGTTTTACAATTATTCATATTTTTCACTCAAACTTTAGATGGTAATGAGTTATATAGCATTATATGTGGTTATCAAAGTGCTATAATACAGTGAGTTTCATAATGAGCCTCTTCAGGATGCGTATACACGAGTTGTTGGATTTACGATTTAAAGTGTCCTAACTCCTCGTACGTCATGTCATGACCTCTTAATTATGATAGCCCGAACGATAGTACGATTGTACACAACTAAGATTATATTCAATACTGTAACTTATACGACCTATGATAATTTAGGTTGCATTCGATCTTTTACGTGACGTTTTATCTGCGATATTTGGATTATCAGAACTCAAGGTGAGTTCATAGCCCCACATTTTTACGATTTCAATGATTTATAACTATGGGGTGGAAACATGTTTGTATTTATAAATTGGACGCAGTATTGATGTACATGTTTGCCTAAGTAGCGAAAACCCAGTGAAGTCCCCATGTCATGAACTTCAACGCATAAATGTAGTTGAAAATTTTCATATATGTGAGCGCGAATGTTATTTAATAGATCTATTCGGAAACGACTCCCCGTTCGGGGAACTAGCTACACCGAACGAAATTATAGCATCCGAATTTAGGATGTTTAGGTTAACATCCGGAGGCGAAATTGCATATATATTTTAATTGCAAGAAAGATTGTCGAGCTTCAGTGTCATGAGCTTAGTGTAAATGTAATCTAGTTTTGTGATGTCTGCATGTGTTGCATTATCATGGGAAAAGTCTTGCGGTCCTGCATATTATGATTTATCAAACCTATGAATTCACCAACATTATTGTTGACGTTTTAAAGCAATGTTTTTCAGGATATCAGTAAATCACCCCCAGCGCCCCCCCTAGCACAAGGTGCCAAGGAGATTACATTTGTGATTTTGTTTTGGAAGTCAGCTAAAGATATGGTTGTGGTTATGTTCTAAACCAGGAATCTTGTAGATAATAACAGACAGCTAAAGCTTTCGGCTAATTGTATCAAATATTTGTTAACCTAAATTATCCGTTAAAAACGACTTTTTGGTCGATTCTATATAATCTTGTGTTATTGTTCATGAAGCTAACACGCCCGCGGACCCTTATTCCACTGCGACCCAATTTGGGGGTGTTACACCAATGATCTGGTCTTTAGGATGATCCTTGTAAATTCTGGTTGTAGGAATAGGACTGACATTCATGGTTGTTTCCAAGTTGTTTAGATCAGCTTTTGCACCCACATCTTCATCATCATAAGCATTACCAAAAATTCTAGTATCATCCATTGGAGTCAAATTTGAAACAGGTGGAACTTGGAAGTGTAAATGCATTTTTGAAAGGAGAAAATCGTTCAAATAGATGTTCCTCAAATGCATTAGAAGCTTCAGCAGAATTAACTGGTAATGATAGATCATCATCGTAGTGGCAGATGAGGTCCGCAGTACTTAATCAGGTGGTACTAACATATAATACATTAGTGCTGTTAGGATGTACATTCTGCTTTTCTTGTTGAAGTAGCCTTTCAAACTCACTTCCTGTGGCTTGATCATCCTCCCCGTCTTTATCTGAAGCTCCACTTTCATCCACTTCTGTAGGCTTCATTCCAGAATCTTCTTCACTATCCTTAGGACCTTAAGAGATTAATGGATCAGTTGTGCAGAAAGGTATTAGGATGTATTCTTGTTCATGTTCTATTTTCTTTTCAGCTTGACCTATAACAATGCTATCTCTAGTTCCTACAATACCATTAGCTTGATTTCCTGAGAGAACTGGCACATAGTTCATAGATATTGTCAAAGAATCAACATCAAAAAGCCAGTCTGGTCCATTTCCTCTCACATTAGGTACATTTTCAAGAAATCTAATATTTAAGGTCTCTTCAACTATCCTGGTCCTCTTGTTAAATACTCTCATAGCCTTGCTAACTACAAAGTACCCTACAAAAATATCTCATCACTTTTCTTCAAACGTGCCTAGATGATCCCTGGCTATTTAAGATGGTAAATCCGAGCCGACACAAAAGGGTTTCGATGAAGTCTATCCATTAGGTTCTTCCACGAATAAGTTCATAAGGTGTCTTGTTAAGGCTTAATGACTAAGACCCTATTTAGCACATAGCAAGCCTGTATTAACTACGTCAGCCCAAAGGTGTTGCACTTAGGAGTCAACTAACATAGTTCCTGCAGCCTCAATCAGTGTTTTATTCCTCCTCTTAGCAACACCATTCTGCTAAGGAGTCCTAGCAACACTGAATTCCCTCTTAATACCTTTTATTTCATAAAACTGATTCATTACACTAATTTATGAACCATTCCAGTGTCTAACTCAATCTGATAACTTTACTTATGGTCTAGTTGTATTTTCTATTTCAGTTATGAAGTCTTTAATACCCACTAGTTACATCCTGGTGCCAAAAAGAATATCCAAGAAAATCTACTAAAGTCATCAGTGACAACTAGGCAATAAGACTTTTTCATTAAACTCTTAACATCTGTAGGACCAAATAGGTCCATATGAAGCATATGTAAGGGTTTGCAGATAGAGTTCACAAGTTTGGCCTTACAGGAGGCTTTGTGTTGCTTTCCTTTCTGACAAGCAACATAAGAATGGTCATTTTTAAAAATCTTTGAAGGCAAACCTCTAACAAGGTTTCCTCTCACAAGTTTATTCATATTTTTAAAGTTTATGTGACCAAGCCTCCTATGCCATAAATTGGATTCATCAATTGTGTCCTTAGCAAAGAGTAAAGTTAAACCTTTAGTGGGAACAACACTCTTTAGGTCAACACTATAAATGTTATCCTTTCTTGGAACTCTCAGCAAGACTTGACTTTCATCAAGTAGCTTAAAGTTAGAAGATGACCTTTCAAGTATCTAAAGATCCTCTTCACAACATGAAGATATGAGGTTTTAGGTGTAACTTGGAACCTTGCACAACCACAAACAGCAAAAGTTATGTCTGGCCTAGAAGCTGTTAGGTACATCAATGATCCAATCATTGATCTATATAAATGAACATCCACATTATCAACTTCTTCATCCTTGACCAATGCCTTGTTAGTTTCCATAGGAGTGCTTGCTGTCTTTATAGTGACATAATCAAACTTTTTTAGAATATCAGCCACATACTTGTCTTGGCTGATGAAGATTCCATCCTCTTTTTGTTGTACTTGCAGACCTAAGAAGAAGGTGAGCTCCCACATAGAACTCATCTGAAATCTCTTGTGCATCATCTGTTCAAATTCAAGACATAAAGTCTTCTTTATAGACCCAAAGATGATGTCATCTACATACACTTGCACTAACAAGATGTCACTCTTGTCCTTCTTAATGAACAATGTCTTATTAATGGTGCCTCTTCTAAATCCATTTTCCAAAAGGTAGGTAGATAGGGTCTCATACCAAGCTCTAGGAGTTTGATTTAGACCATACAAAGCTTTTTCTACCTTATAGGCTTTATCAAGGAAATGTGGATCTTTAAAACCAGGAGGTTGGCAAACATATACCTCCTCTTCAATAGTACCATATAAGTAGGCACTCTTCTCATCCATCTGGTATACAATGAACCTCATATATGATGCATAGGCCAAAAATAACTTGATTGCTTCTATCCTAGCAACAGGAGCAAAAACCTCATCATAATCAATGCCTTCTTCTTGGGTGTAACCTTGTGCAACCAGTCTTGCCTTGTTTCTAACAACAATTCCTCTCTCATCTTTCTTGTTTCTGAATACCCATTTTGTTCCAATGGCCCTCTTACCATTAGGTAGATCAACCAGTGTCCAAACCTCCTAAAGTTCAAATTGTAGAAGCTCATCTTGCATTGCTTCTATCCAGCTTGGATCTTCCAGAGGTTGAATCACCTTCTTGGGTTCCTTTTAAGAGAGAAAACAGGCAAACAAACAGTTCTGATAATCTTTATGATTTGTTCTTCTCTGCTTGTTAATGTAGCTCACCAAACAATGTTCTTCAAGAGTTTGTTGTGACATTCTTCTTGTTAGTGGAGCTGAGTGCAAGTCTCTAATTATTAGTTCAATTGCATGATCTTTATTAATTCTTGTTGTAGGAATAGAACTGACATTCATGGTTGTCTCCAAGTTGTTGAGGTCAGCCTGTCCACCCACATCTTCATCATCATATGCACCAGCAAAAATTCTAGTGTTATCATCCATTGGAGACACATTTGGAACATCTGGAAGAGTAAATGCAATTTTGAAAGGAGAAAATTATTCAAATAGATGTTCCTCAGAAGTTTTAGCAGCATTAACTGGTGATGATGGAGCATCATTAGTAGAAGATGGTTCAGCAGTACTAACAGGTGTACTAACAGTATTAATACTATTAGTGCTGTTAGGATGTTCAGTCTGCTTTTCTTGTTGAAGTAGCCTTTCAAACTCACTTCTTGAGTCTTGTTCATCCTTCCCATCTTTATCAGAAGCTCTACTTTCATTCACTTCTGTAGGCTTCATACCAACATCTTCTTTACTGTCCTTAGGACCTTGAGAGATTAATGGATCAGTTGTGCAGATAGGTATTAGGATGTACTCTTGTTCAGGTTCTTTCTTCTTTTCAGCTTGACCTGCAACAATATTATCTCTAGTTCCTGCAATACCATTAGTTTGATTTTCTGCAAAAACTGGCACATAGTTCATATATTTTGACAAAGAATCAACATTAAAAAGCCAGTCTGGTCCATTTCCTATCACATCAGGGGCATTTTCAAGAACATCTATGTTAAGGTCTCTTCAACTATCTTGGTCCTCTTGGTAATACTTATTAGCCTTGACTAACCATATCAGTACTAACAAAATCCATCTCAGCTTTTCCATCAAACTTACTAGATGATTCACTGGTATTAAGATGGTAACCATGAACCCAAAAGGTTTCATGAGAGTATATCAATGGTTGTTCTTCACGAATATGTTTATAAGTGTCTTGGAATTTGGCTTAATGGACTAGACCCTATTTAGCACATACAAGCAGTTAATTAATGCTTGAGCGCAATGGATGGTTGGCAACTTAGAGTCAACTGACATAGTTCTTGCAGCATCTATCAGTGTTCTATTCCTTCTCTCAGCAAACCATTCTTGATGAGGCAGTACAGCAATACTGAATTCCCTTTATACCCTTCTTTCAACTAGAAGCAGATTCATTACACTATTTTTGAATCTCAGTTCTATTGTCACTTTGATAACTTTTACTTTGTGGTCTAGTTGATTTTCTATTTCTGTTATAAAGGTCTTTAAGATCCCACTTGTCTCATCCTTAGTGGCCAAAAAAATACCTAAGAAAATCTACTAAAGTCATCAATGACAACTAGGCAATAAGACTTTTTCATTAAAATCTTAACATTTGTAGGACCAAATAGGTCCATATGAAGCGTATGTAAGGGGGGGGGGGGGGGGGGGGGGGTGGGGGGGTGGGGGGGGGGGGGTGGATGGGGGGGGGGGGGGGGGGGGGGGGTGGGGGGGGGGGGGCGGGTGGGGGGGGGGGGAGGGGGGGGGGGGGGGGGGGGGGGGGGGGGGGGGGGGGGTTTTCTGATTGAGTCATAGTTTGGGCTTACAAGAGGCTTTGTGTTGCTTTCTTACTAACAAGCAAACACAAGATTGGTTTTATTTTCAAAAAATCTTTGAAGGCAAAACTTAACAAGGTTTCCCCTCACAAGTTTGTTCATGTTTTAATTTTATGAGACCAAGCCGCTATGTTTTTACCATAAATTGGATTCATCAATTATGGCCTTATCAAAGAGGCAAGTTAAACCTTTAGTGGGAATAACACTCTTTAGGTCAACACTGTAAATGTTATCCTTTCTTGGAACTTCTCAGCAAAGACTTGGACTTTCATCAAGTCGCTTTAAAGTAAAAGAAATTGTTCTTTTTGTCAATAAATCTGTTACACTCTAAAAAACATGTTTATACTTAGCTCCTTATCAAAAATTTCCACATTATCAAAATTTAATGTTCCTGTTTTGATTTTACCTTTTTAGAAATTCTACCTTTACCATCTCCAAAGGAAACAAAACCATCATCATAATCTTCATATTCAGTAAGATAGCATTTGTTTCCAGTCATGTGCCTAGAGCAGCCACTATCAATAACTCCTTTTTCCTTGTACTCCTTCTGCGTTGCGGGTGGCCTGTACATAAAAATAACGAGAATTTAGACTCTTTTGGGGATCCAAGCCATTATAGACTTGGATATGCCTCGTGCATCAATGTAAGAATATTTCTTAAAAGTATTTGAGGGCACTATGTTTTTGATTTTTAAACCCAGCATGCTGCAGGCACTTAACAACATTTGCCCATTTCTCTTGTTTTCACTTACTACTGCTCTATCCCTAGTAGTAGTATCTTTTACCCTAATCAGTTTCACATTTTTTTTTTATTAAAAATTACTGTTTTTGATTGTTGAATTCTTGTTTTAAATGGCTTCCTTGGTTGTGAACTTGTGAATATCCCTTTTTGTAAGCATTTGATATTGGTCTAGGATGATTCACAGTTGTTTTTGAGCCAACAGTATTAATGGTATGTCGCAGTATTAACACATTGCACCAGCGTATTATTTTGCTCACAGACTGGTTATACTGATTATGGAACAAAACTTCTATTAGGGTGAGGGTGAGTCATTTTATTAGCAAAGTTCTTGTGATTCACCCTACTTGAGTTGTTCCACATTGGTCTTATAACCTTTTTATCACACATATAATGAAGATGCTCAAAACTACCACAAACAAAACAAGCTTTATTAATCATTTTAAAGTCACTTCCTAGTCTCTGGGACATAAGATTGTTCCAGTTTCTTTGGTTCCCTCTAGGAATGTGTTTGTTTTGTTTAGGTTGTTTCTACTTGTCTCTACTATTTCCCTACAGGACTTAATAAATTTTATCTTTTCAGTGCTAGATCTAGATAGTTTTTATCCTTTGCATCTAGGTATAAATTCTACTTTACTATCATCATTAAGTATTCCAAATCCTAATGACTGGAGGTCCTAATGCTGCTTTCGTAACAGTTTAGTTCTACTACATCACATTATTTTTACAATCAGCAGATCATGATGTGGACTTAACTTTCTTAAAACATTTACTAGGTGGTAACAACTGTAACTAAATCCATATTCTCGCTTTCAAACTATTTCATCCATAAAATGTTAGATCAGGTTTGAGGGAAATGAAGTTCCCTGTATAAGGTCGGAGGGAACTGGCATGACACCTCTTTTAGATTTGGACTTATTATACTCCTGATTTTTTAACATCTCAGATGAATTCACAAAGTTTTCTACTGCAAGAGAAGCTGCATTATATCCTAGTCCTGTTTTAAACTTGTCACATACTTGACTTTCCAGCAAATTGTTTAAAGATTTAGATGAATTTTGAAACTTCTCTAATGTTAGTTTTAACTCATCTCTCTCTTTTTCTGCTTTTTCTAATTTCTTTTTGTTTTCAACTAAAGCATTATCTCTTAGTTTAACTTCAAGGTTTAAAACATTAATGCTCTCTTCAAACACAACCTCATTTTTCTTATAGTGATCTAGTCTAGCTTCTACCGATTCTAAACCTGCTTTATAAGATACTAAATTAAATTGAGACTTTTTTTAATCTGAAGACAAACTATCATATTATTCTTTGAGAGTAGCGTAAGCTTTTACACATGATTTTGAACAAGAATCTACCTCAGAATCTGAACTGGAAGAACTTCCTGAAGATGTATGTGCCATTAATGCATAGTTTGTAGGATGCTCTTCTTTAGCTTGGTAGCTCCAATCATACCCTCCAATTCCATCTTGAGCAACCAAGGCATTTTTAGTGGGAGTTTCCACTGTCACAGTTCTTCTACTATTCTCTCTTCCTCTATTTTCCTAATTTCTAGGAGCTCTACATTCTCTTGCAAAGTGACCATTTTTATGACAATTGTAGCACTCCACTTTAGACCTGTCAAATCCAGCTCTTTGACCATTTACATCCAACTTCCTGCCTGTCCTCTTGATGAATCTCCTAGCTCTAATTGTCAGCATGGCCATTTCCTATTGTAAATCCATTTCTTCTAGGTCATCAGGATCAATTTGTTCTAGATCATTTCGTGCAAGTTGAGGAGATTTTGGTTGACTATCTAGGAAAGCACATATCACAGCATCACTAAGGTTATCTCCAAATGTAGGATTACTTTGAGTATGAGCAGCACTAACTCCATAAGCAGTGTTATCTGCTTCATTGTGTTGTTGGAGGACACAAAAGCCACATTTTGTGGATTTTGGCTTGTATTTGATGATCCTGTAAGTTCAGGTTCATATATCTTCAAGTTGTTGTACAAGTCATCCAAACTGATGGTCTATATTTCCTCTTTGTTCTTCCAGATCAAAGCATGAGTCTTCCATTTAGATGGAGGACTTCTCAACAGTTTTAAGTTCATGTCCTCTTGTGTAATAACTTCGCCTTGAATCTCCAACTGACTAATAAGTTTTTGCAACCTATTAAAAGTTTGATCCATTGTTTTTGAACTTGATCCTGCAAAGTTCTTATATTGTTGTTTGAGTAGAGTTCTCTGAACTTTCTTGGATTCCTTGTTTCCTCCATACCTCTTCTCTATGGCTTCCATGAGCAGTTTTGCATCTTTATATGAATGAAACTTCAGTTGATCCTTATTTAGGAGTGCCATCAACAGAGTTCCTCTAGCTTTCATCTCATTCCTTCTGTCCTGCTTTTCTTCTGCAGTAGTAGGTTTATATTCCTGCTTAGTTTCTCCAACAGTTCTCTTCAGCACTTTGTTACCATTCAGAATTACTTCCCAGAGAGAGTAATCAGTCATGAGAAAGTATTGTTCTATCCTCATTAACCAGAGACATTCCCCTGGGTTGAGGATAGGAAGTCTTGCAGTCAGAGTTGTAGAAGTAGTTCATGCCTCCATCTTATTACTGAGAAATAGATCTAGTATATATTGTTTGTATCTTCTTATTCAAAGCTTCACAACAAGCTCTGATACCACTTGTTGATCCCAATGAACAGATCTTAAACTACTTAGCTTGATGTAAGGTTTAGTATCCTTGGATAAATCCAAAGGTACTAAGATTGAAACTTTGAGTGTATGATATAAACTATGCAGAATCTAGTTTATACCACTAAAAAGAATAAAGAAAAAGTATGTTTGAGACACATAAATACAACCAAAATAATAAGCTTCAATATATTAATACGAACACTCTTTGACAGTGTTAGGGTTTACAACCTTGAAGCTATGACAATGACTCATTTTTGGTACATTGAATTCTATACCCTAGGACCTCCTTTTATACACCAAGGAGTCCTACAAGGCTTACAATACTTTCCTAAGTTATCATGATCTTTTAAACAAATAACTTATACATATCTTTTACAAAAATAACTCAATACTTATCTTCGTAAGTATTCTTGTTCTCCAATCCTTTTCCTTGGTATTTATCTCCATCTGACAGTAGAAACTTTTCGAAGCAGTTGTAATCTTTCAGTAGTTTAAACCAGCAACATTAACTTTTAGGCTGAGCAGCACTAACTGAGCAGTATTAACTCTAAGAATCATCTTGAAGTCTTTAAATCCCAACAAATATGAATAATTTATGATTCCTAAAGAGGAGTCAATAGATAATGCATTTGCTAAATTTAACACTATTATTACTAGTCTAAAAGCACTTGATGAAGGTTTTTCTAGCAAGAATTATGTTAGGAAATTTCTTATGGATTACTTCAAAAAATGTGCGCAGCGAAGTCACGGCGATTGAGAATCAAATAATCTAACAAACTTACCTCTTGGGAAAGACAACTACTTTGGAAACCTGAAAGGTTATGATGAAGTAATAAGAATGATTTCAAAACGGTAAAAGGCAAGAAAAGAACAAAGTTGATCTCTTGATTAAAGGTGCAAAAAAAGGAAGTAAGTGATGAAAGATAGCTCAAGCTTCGAAAGTGAAGGACGAAGAGTTTGCTATGGCGTTTAAAAGGAATTTAGAAATTCTTTCAAGGACGAGGAAAGATTTTTAGACACTCACGAGGTGATAGAAAAATATTCCAAAGAAGTAGAAATGATGGTTATGGTAAAAGTGAAAGAAAATGTTTTAGATGTGGTGATCCAAATCACCTCATTGGAGAATGTTCAAAGCCGCCAAAGAACAACGATCAAAGAGCATTTATTGGAGGATCTTGGAGTGATAGTGACGAAGATGAAGAGGAGAAGACAAAGGACAAAAAGTGCCTTATGGCTAAAGCTTCTAATGAGGTGCTTTCCGAAACCGAATACTTTAGTGATAACCAATCATCATTAGATAAAAATGACTTAGATAGTGAATATAGTAGACTATGAAAAATAGGACTAAAAGTCATGGCTAAAAATAAAACTCTAAAACAAGCTAAAATAGAATTAGAGAATGAAGTTCTAGAATTAAAAGATAAATTATCTAGGTTAGAAAAAGGTAAGGAAGTAAATGAAGAATGTAAATTATGTCAAGACCTTAAGTTTGAAAATGAGAATCTTAGAAAAGAAATATCTAGGCTAAATTAATTTAATGATAGTAGTCACTCACTTAAAAAAATAATAAGTTCTCAAAAACCTTCCAGAGATAAATCCGGTTTAGGATTTAATTTTACCAAAGGGTCACCTAGCGAAACCAAACAAGTAAATTTTGTAAGAGCTCAAGAAGTCGAGTCGAATGAAAAATTGATAGAATCAAACCCAAACTCAAAACCAAAATTTATACTTATAAACAATACTAAAATTCCTATTGAAAGTGATGATGAGGTAAAACGTTTTTACAAACCTTCCTTAAAACTCGGAGTCGAATTTACTAAACCCACAATAAGGTCTAAAACACCTCCTTCGAGAAGAAAAGAAAACTTTCATCCTCGTTCCAAAACACCTCAACCTAGGAGAGACCAAGGTAGACCAAATTACTCTAACATTAATCACACAATGTGGAATCATCCACGCCAACCAAGCTTTACTCAATGTGGAAGATGTTCACCGTGCATGTGTTCGAATCAAATGCAAAACAAGTTCGGAAACAATAACTTCGGACCCATGAAACGATGAGGACCAAATGGCTAAATCATCATATCTTCCGAGGTTAATCATCTACAAGCATCCTTTGGCTTTCGTCAAACAAATTGAAGAACTCATATAGGATTTCCATAAATCCTCATCCTTAAAGCTTGTTACCTTAAAGATTTTAAAGTAAATTCTCTTGAAGGCTAAGGTACGTCTCACTCTCCAATTACGTAAATTATAGATTGGTATATGATATACTTAGTATTAGTGATAGATAGGAAATATGGTAGTCACTAGAAATGTCATTTGTTGGCTTTCTTTATAGTTTTTTTTTTTTTTTTTATAAGAATTTGTTCATTGGGAACCATTTCTTTCACATGGATTATTATGAACCACCATTAAAATGGAATTTTCTATGGTCACGAACTTACGTAGACGAGAAAAATGGAGTTAGTGGAATAATTAATTACTATGAAGTAGGATTAGTTTTGCATCGGAAAAGTCTTAAACCACTATGGATGAAACAAACTCCCTTCCACCTCGACGCTCGCCTCAACTACATCTATCAACATCGCCTTATTGAAGTCTTTACTCCATTCCAATCTCTTATCCTCCACAATATCTACTCATCCCCTAGAAAACGTTATTGGTAATCTAAATCAAAGAACTCTTAGGTCGCAAGCTCAAGACAAAAGCAATTTCTTTTTCTTTATTTCAACAATAGAACCTAAAAATATAAATGAGGCATTAAAAGATGAAAATTGGATAATGGCCATGCAAGAGGAACTAAACCAATTTAAAACAAATGATGTTTGGGAACTAGTCTAAAATCCCATGGATATGACCATTATAGGAACAAAATGGGTATATAGAAATAAACTCGATGAAAATGGCATCGTAACTAGAAACAAAGCTAGGTTAGTTGCCCAAGGTTATAATCAACAAGAAGGAATTGATTATGACAAAACATATGCACCCGTAGCTAGACTAGAGTCCATAAGAATACTTTTAGCTTATGCTTGCGCTCTAGACTTTAAGTTACACCAAAAAAGAAAGACTCCAACCTCATTATTGTCCAAATATATGTTGATGACATTATATTCGGATCAACTTGTCAAGAAATGTGTGATGACTTTGCCAAGATCATGCATGATGAGTTTGAAATGAGTATGGTGGGGGAACTAAATTTTTTTTCTTAGGATAAAACAATTAGATGATGGAATATTTTTTAATCAATCAAAATATATTAAGGAAATGCTTAAGAAATTTGGACTAGAAGACTCTAAGCCAATGAAAACCCCTATGTCTACGGAAACCAAACTCACGAGAGACGAAGAAGGTGAGTCCGTAGATAATACCAAATATAGAGGCATGATAGGTAGTTTATTATACTTAACGGCAAGTAGACCCGATATCATGTTTAGTGTTTGCCTTTGTGCACGCTTTCAAGAGGATCCCAAAACCTCTCACCTAGAAGCGGTTAAACGTATCTTTCGATACATTAAAGGCACTACGCATTTAGGATTATGGTATCCTAAGGGATCCGGCATAGAAACAATAGTGTATGCGGATTCGGATCATGCGAGAGATTACGTAGATCGCAAGAGCACTAGTGGTGTTTGCACGTTTATGGGATGTTGCCTAACATCTTGGTTTTTGTTAGCCTCAAAATATATTGAGTCGAACAATGGAAGTTCGTTCATTATATTAGGTCTCGGTCACTTAATTAATTATACGTTGTAATAGGCTACACGGGTAAACGGGCTCTTAAATGTAATCTAACCGGTCACGTGTATCGGGCGAAAGCCATGTTAATCCGGAGGCCCGGCCCGTAGAAATACCAGGCATGTGAAGCCACTGGTATTAAGTATAAATACCCCTCTCCAAGTATGGAGAGGGTGTTGATGCTTGTTGGTTCTTGTTAATTCTCATTTGTAAATTTGCAAGTAATCTTCCATCTTTTTCTTCTCTCTACCTTTCTCTCTCTAACTTCTCTCTAAACTTCTTCCATATTTTCTCATCTTAATTTCTTGTGTTTCAATATGAAGTGAAAGTGATATATATTGGTTCCTACATTTGGTATCATTCGCCACGGGTGGGTTTAGTTTTTGTTAGTTTTAGTGGTTGTTTCGTGTTTGTATTTTTTGTTGTTTTTGTTCGTTTCGTGGTTTAGTTTTTATTAGCAAAGTGGTTCGATTTCGTGTTTGTAATTGTATTGTAATCGTGGTTACTTCGTGCGTGGCTGTGAGGACAAAAGCCAAGGATCGAACTAGTTATTATATCACGGAATTTCGACAAGAGTTTGTTCTTTGCTTTGGAATCGAAACTAGGAATTTTCCTTCGAGCATCGAACGAGTGAAATCCAGTAAGGTTCGAACGGCGACTTACAACAAGGACCTATCAACGAGCGGATTTAGCATCGATCGAACGAAGTTTTAAGTGTTTTTCTGTTTTGATCGAACGAGTGGTTTTTTTTGTTTGATCGAACGAGTGACATACTTAAGGTTCGAACGAGCAACAATCAGATACGAGCAATCGTTCGAAATAAACTTAGCATACGATCGAACGGCAATGATCGAGAAGAGCAACGATCGAACGAGCATCCGATCGAACGATTAGCATCGACTCGATTACGTGCAACGATTCGAACGGAGCAACGATCGGTCCGAGCAACGATATCGAACGAGCAACGATCGACGAGCATACGATGAACGAGAAACGATTCGATTACGAAGCAACGATTCGAAACCGAGCGGATCGAACGGAACGGACTCGAACTGAGCGGAATCGACGAGCGGTCCGAACGAAATTTTTGTTGAAAATTGTGTGACGAAAAGGGTTTTCGTTAAAACAACAGCCATAATTTTGATCCGTAACTCCGTTGTAGGCCCGTGATACCCTCTCAAATCTGGAAGAGGGCCAAAACGAGTCGGGATCACGCCCTGTTGTGCACCCACCCTTTGGGCAGGTTAAGGATTTTCAAAGCCCATAAAATCATCGTTTTCCTATGATTTATTGACACTTTTCAGTTTTTTTTGGAATTTTCACTGATTCCAAATCAAATCATTCACGGTTTTTTTCTTAGATTTGTATAATCCCGTGGGGGAAATACGATTCTTCTCTCGGTATTTTCAATCAAGAAAAGAATTGTAACAATCCCGTGAACATTAATTGTACTCAATCCCACAACAACAATCACTTTACCAGCTTTAAGTTCCTACAAATCCTTCTCACTTTCATAATTCAATAATGACGAACTCCTATTGCAACTTCAAAACTGACAGTCAAATGCACAACAACATAATGGAGCAGTGTTTCAAGGGACGTGCCACCAATGCTTGCAACAGGACGATATGCACAATGGCGATCACGGTTCTTACGATACATTGATACAAGACCAAATGGTGATGCCTTACGAAAGTGCATTCTCACAGGTCCTTATATTCCAACAATGGTCACTACACCAGCTGTTCCAGCAACAGAGGATTCTCCAGAAATTCCTGCAAAAACATCAGTCGAGACAGTTCTGAATATGACTCCTGAGAACAAAGCTCATTATGAATCTGAAAAAGAAGCGATTCATTTGATATTGACTGGAATTGGAGATGAAATCTACTCAACTGTTGATGCATGTCAGACAGCTCAAGAAATGTGGGAAGCCATCGAGAGGTTACAACAAGGTGAATCACTCAATATTCAAGATGTCAAGACAAACTTATTTTGGGAATTTGGTCAATTCACTTCTCACGATGGAGAATCAATTGAGTCTTACTACACAAGATTCTACAAAATGATGAATGAGATGATCAGAAACAATTTGACAGTTGCAACGATGCAAGTCAATGTTCAATTTCTTCAACAACTTCAACCAGAATGGTCAAGATTTGTCACAATTGTGAAGCAACAACACAAGTTGGATGAAGTTCCATATCATAAGCTCTTTGACATTCTGAAACAATACCAAAAAGAAGTTAATGAACTCCGTGCTGAAAGAATGGCCAAGAATGCTAACCCATTAGCACTTGTTGCTACTGCTCAAACAATGCAAGATCCGTATTATCAAACACCAAAACATCACAAATCATATGCACCAACATCAAAAGCTTCACTTCCAACCAGATCTCATGCAGCTACAAGATACAAAGGCAAAGAGATAGCCAAACCAATCACACCTCCATCTGAGTCAGCTTCTGAAGAAGACAGTGATCCTGAACAAGCTCAGAAGGACAAAGATATGCAGAAGAATTTGGCTCTCATTGCAAAGTACTTCAAGAAACTCTACAAACTACCAACAACAACTCAGGGAACTTCCTCAAACAACCAGGAATAAGAATGTGGTTACTACTCCAAGGTACCAAGAATGACAATCAGACTGGACAGTTTGGAATCAAGAGCGGCCAATAAATGGTGTTGGGGCTTAGAGGAAACTGTAGGTAGTCCAGTAGTGCAACAGTCTGGGATACAGTGCTTTATCTCAAGGAAATTTGGTCATTATGCTAAGGAATGCAGAAAGCCTAAAACGGGTTAGAGACTCCACGTATCACAAGGAAAAGATTGTTGCTGTGTAAACAAGGTGAGAAAAGGTGTTCAACTTCAAAGCAGAGCACATTGATGAGCTAGGCAGACCACGGATGTGGATATTTGATGAACAAGAGTTGGAAGCCTTACAGTTACATGGCAAGGATCAAGAGGTTGGTTCTATTGCAGACTCAGGCACCTGACGCTGAAGCCATTGGACAGGCTAATCAGACTGCAATATAATGTCAAGAAATTTACCTCAACTCTTAATAGACACTCAGTCTTATATTTGTAACACTACGATACTGATATAATGTGTTGCCAATAACGTACAACATTTTGAGCAATCTGAATCCATTAGTAACACATGTGCAGTGGAAACGGGTGATAGTAATGTCTTCCAGTACGCACCGGATATGTGTGGATAAGATATTCAGAATGACCACATGATGTTGATGTAGAATGTGATGTGGCCGTGTTGCACTGCTATTTAATGCTAATTTAAAGCTTGATGTCGATGACAATAAAAAGATTCAAAAGCAATTAAAGAAAGCAAATGCAACATTGACTCAAGAGTTAACTGAGTGCAAAATTTTATTTCTTGCGGAGAATAGTAGAACTCTAGGAGAATCTAATAGTATCCGAGATAGTTGCTTAGTTGCACTACAAAACAAACAGACTGAGTTTGAAAGGTACAAGGCTTTTAATGATCGTACTGTTGACTATGACAAACTTGAACGTAAGTTAAATGAAACTCTAGGACTATTAGCTCAAAAGGACATTGACATACAAGAAGGTTTAAAAGTTAAGGCCTACGAAATTTCTGTTGTCCAAGCAAAACACGATGAATTAGTCAAACAGAGTCTTTTAACTAGGTCACATTACGAAGGTCTTGTCAAGGAGAAAACAAAGGTAATAACGGATTTGAAACTTAAGGAAGAGAAAGATATTGACAAAATGATTTCAATGGAACACCAATTAAAGTTTTTGAATGAAATTGTTTACAAACGGATGTCAATCATCCAAAACCATTCATATGTTAGCACCCAAATGCCCTACATTTAATGGGAGACCTACCTTTGCCAATCCAAGGTACCTCAAAAAGGCTCAGAATGAGATACCATGTTTGTATGCGATCCCACATGACCAATCTGATCATGCAAACAGACTCGTCCCCGATAGGGAAGAGACTCAGACTCTTGAAGAAGATAGTCGATCAAAATTAAATAAAGACTTAGTGAAGCCTTTTGACTACACAAAGTTAAATAGTCTTTATGAAATTTTCAAACCCCCAACCCAGCATCATGAAATTCAGTTCGCACAGGCAAATGAAATAAGAAAGAAAATGTAGAGAAAATCATTTGTGAAAACAAAGCCAAATATTTTCAAAAACATAGATTTCTTACCAGTGTCTAAATCAATAAGCAAAAGTAGACAAGCATATAATGTCATGACAAATAACATTAATCATCTGAAAGAAATTGTCAATCAAGCATGGGTAAAACATTCAAACGACCTTCTTCATCTTCGTAACCCAACTGCGCAAGATATGGAAATCCTAGTTAAGACATGTTTGATGCCCCTTGCCCTTAAGACTCAGAATGATAGTTTCGCATTTGTACATGAACTTAAGCAAGAAATGCATGCAGATTTAAAGTACGTTGAATCTCTTGAAGATGAAATTGATGAACTTGAATCTGATAAGGCAGAATTTTCTAACATGTATGATATGCTTTTGCAAGAATGCGTGTCTAATGATATTAGGTGTTTATATTTTCAATCTTTATCTAATTTAGATGAGATCACTGAATTACAATGCTTATATCTTTATAAAGTCAGGGAATGTGACTGTCTTGCACAAAAGCTTTCTGAACAAACTGAATTTGTAAGTAAAAAGATTTACACTGAGCTTTTACGAAGTTTTGCTAAATTAGAAAAACACTCAATTTCTCTTGAAATCGCTTTACAACAATGTCAAGAACAACTGAAAAATGACACAGTTTACAAAGAAAAAGCATCAAATGTATTTCGAAAGGAACGTAAACAATACTTTGAAATACAAGATTTGAAAGCTCAACTGTAAGACAAGAACATTGCAATCAGTGAGTTAAAGAAACTCATTGACAAATGAAAACAAAAATCTGTGGACACTAAGTTTTATAAACCATCTGTTGTTCGACAACAAAATGCTCAAATGATTCCAAAACCATTAGTTTTAGGAAAACTGACTCCTTTTTTAGACTCTCTTGAGAGAACCAATTTTGCAAAGAAAAAGTCAGTTTCAAAAACTAATGAGTCAGAAGGTTTATCAAAACCAGTCACTCCACAAAATTTGCCTCAAACAGCAACGCAAGCTGTAAGAAACACAAATGTGATTAAACCAGGCATGTATCGAATTGCAAGTAGTACCACACAAACTAGAGCACCACAGTTGAATCAGACTTCTAGGAATACTAATCCTCGCGTATCTACATCTACAGGAGTAGCTCACAAAACTAATGTTAGCAGACCACAGCCTAGGAGCAATCAAATGAAAGATAAGGTCGTGCCAAACACTAGTCATGTGAAGTTTAAGAAGACTGAAGTAGAAGAACACCCTAGGATTTCTAGTATTTCTAATCAAACAAAGTCTGTAACTGCGTGTAATGACAGTTTAAATTCCAGAACTTCGAATGTTAATGCTGTTTGTGCTACTTGTGGAAAATGTGTGTTTAATTCGAATCATGATGCTTGTGTTTCTAAGTTTTTGAAAGACGTGAATGCTAGAACTAAGAAGCCTAATGTAGTGCCTATTAGTACTAGAAAACCCAAAAGTCAAGCGAACAAATCTGTTGCAACACCCCATAAGAAAACAGTTGCATCAGAATCCACTATCACAAATTCAAAGAGTTACTATAGGATGTTGTATAAGAAGACTAATAAGGCGTGGAAATGGTGGATAGCACAACAATGCCCATCAGCATATACATGGGTTCCTAAGACAAAAAGGAAATGGGTACCTAAAGTTAGGAACGAAAGTGTGACTAAGAAAGTTAGTTTTTCCATAGATAATGTATCTAGGATAACTAATGTCTTAAAACTCACAAACACTTTAGGATCCAATTTGTCATGTATTCCATCGTCCTCTAATTCTCTTGCAGATTGTACAACTCATCCTATTCATTGTTGACTCTGGATGCACAAAGCACATGACGGGCAATCTATCTCTGCTGTGCAATTTTGTTGAAAAATACTTGGGTACCGTTCGTTTTGGCAATGATCAATTTGCTCCAATTCTTGGTTATGGAGATTTGGTTCAAGGAAATATCACGATCAAAAGGGTTTACTACGTCGAAGGTCTCAATCACAATCTTTTCTCGGTTGGTCAATTCTGTGATGCGGATTTGGAGGTTGCATTTCGGAAATCTACGTGTTTTGTTAGAGATCTTCAGGGAAACGACTTACTAACCGGTAATCGTGGAACTGATCTCTATACAATTTCTCTTCAAGAAACAACTTCATCAACTCCAATCTGTCTCATGGCTAAAGCATCACCAACTCAAGCATGGTTATGGCATCGAAGACTTTCTCATCTCAACTTCGACTACATCAACTTGCTTTCAAAGAAAGATGTTGTGATTGGTTTACCAAAACTGAAGTATGTCAAGGATCAACTATGTTCCTCTTGTGAAGTGAGTAAAGCAAAACGAAGTTCATTCAAGTCAAAGACTGTTCCAAGTTCAAAAGGACGGTTAAATTTGCTTCATATGGACTTATGTGGTCCAATGCGGGTTGCAAGCATAAATGGGAAGAAATATATTCTGGTAATTATCGACGACTACTCCAGATATACTTGGACACTCTTTCTACGTTCCAAGGATGAAACACCAGAAGCTTTAAAAGACTTTCTAACGATGATCCAAAGAAATCTTCAAGCCCTAGTAATTTCTGTTCGCACTGACAGAGGCATTGAGTTCTTAAACAAGAAACATAATGCATTCTTTAAATAAGTAGGAATTAAGCATCAAACTTCTACACCTCGAACTCCTGAATAGAACGACGTTGTCAAAAGGCGAAACCACACTCTTGTTGAGGCTGCTCGAACGATGCTTTCGGCTTCTAAACTTCCTTTATTCTTTTAGGCTGATGCAATTGCAACCGCAGATCATAACTAAAAACAATCAATCACATCCAACCATGAGAAAATGGCATATCACATCATTAATGACAGAAAACCCTCAACTAAACATCTTCACATCTTTGGTTGCACTTGTTACCTAACCAGAGATGGTGAGAACTTGGATAAGATGAAATAAAAAGGGGATCCGTGCATTTTGGTGGGATACTCCACTCAGTCAAAGGGATATCGTGTCTACAACAAGAGAACAAGATTGATAGTTGAATCCATACATATCAGATTTGATGAGATCAAAGAGATGTTTGAGACGTCTATTGCTAATGACACTTCAGGCCTCGTTCCCCAACGACAAAAGGCGTCAGATTATGATAACCCTAACCCAGCACCAGAACTACAAAATGTTTCTCCCTCAGCAGATACAACAGTTCCATCACAACAGAGTTTGAGTCTTCGTATTCGGTCCTTGTACATAGATGAATTTTTTCAATGATGGTACTTCTCATGTCAACAAGTCTTCTTCTCCCACTGATAATTCTATTGAAAAAGACACACTACCTTCAACACATATTCAACCTACATCAGAACCGACAACTCCAACAAATGTTCATGCTGAGGAAAACGACAAAAATCAAGCAGAATTTACCAATCCTTTCTGTACACCGGTACAAGAAAATATTAAGTCTTCCTCACGCAATATTGGTACTTCAAATATGCAAACCTTCAATCAACCTCAAGATTCCGAATACCGATGGATAAAAGATCACCTATTAACTCAAGTTGGTGGCAATCCATCCAAGCCAGTGCAAACAAGACGACAACTTGCAACAGATCCTAAAATGTATATGTTAGCACTCACCGTGAGTATGGTTTAACCGAAAAACATTAAGGACGCAATGGCTGATTCTGCATGGATAGAAGCAATGCAGGAAGAACTTCATCAGTTTGACAGACTACAAGTCTGGGAACTCGTTGACAAACCTTTTGGCAAGAACGTAATCAAGCTAAAGTGGTTATGGAAAAACAAAAAGGATGAAGACCAAACTATAATTCGCAACAAAGCATGACTTGTAGCAAAGTGTTATGCTCAAGAAGAGGGTATTGATTTTGAAGAATCATTTGCTCTAGTTGCTCGCTTGGAGGTTGTCAGGAGTTTTGTCGCATATGCTGCACACAATTCTTTTCTAATTTATCAGATGGATGTGAAAACGGCATTTCTTAATGGTCCATTGAAGGAGGAGGTTTATGTTGCACAACCAAACGGATCCGTTGATCTTGATCATCTAGAAAAAGTTTACCGTCTAAGGAAAGCTCTATATGGATTAAAACAAGCTCCTAGAGCTTGGTATGATGAACTCTTAAAATTCCTAATTTCCAAAGGTTTTACTAAAGGTTTCATTGACCCGACCCTATTCACGATAAAATACAGGGAGGACATTCTACTTGTGCAAATTTACGTTGATGACATTATTTTTGGTTCCCCAAACACTAAATTTTCTAAACGATTTGAAAAATTTATGCACAATAGATTTAAGATGTCCTTAATGGGGGGAATGAAATTATTTTTAGGACTTCAGGTCCACCAATCCCCACACGGTATTTTTATCAATCAGGCTAAATATACTTTAGAGATTCTTAAAAAACATGGTATGGAAAAATGTACAAAGGCATTGTGTACTCCAATGGCTACGAAACCTACATAGAGATGCAGACCTTGAGTGGTTAACCCGTAGACCAAACTGACTACCATATAAAATCGGGTCACTCATGTATCTGACATCTAGTAGACGCAGGACCATTAGTGCAAAGGCAGTTTTTTACTGTGCAAAGAAATCAAGCAAGACCGACAGAAAAACACCTTAAAGAGGTAACAAAGGATCTTTCGGATTACTAAGATTAACATTAACATGGACTCAGGTATTCGATTGGTCTAAGCTTGAACTAACAAACAGCTTTTTTAGATGCTGATCATGCCGGTTGTGTTGATACTACGCAAAACTCTTCTTGGAGGAATACAGTTTCCTAAGTGATACAATATTTCACTGATGTCAAAGAAGCAAGACTGTACTGCAATGTCATCCGCAGAGGCTGAATACGTGGCGTTATCTGCAAGTTGTCCTCAAGTAATGTGGATGAGGACACAGCTTCACGATTATGGCTTCAACTATAACAAAATACCATTGTATTGCGACTATCAATCAGCCATAGCAATCTCATGCAACCCCGTGCAGCACTCCCATACCAAGCACATCCATACTCGGTATCATTTCATCAAGGAACAGGTTGAAAATGGTATAATTGAATTGTACTTTGTCAGAACTGAATACCAATTGGTTGATATGTTTACTAAAGCCCTATCCGAAGATAGGTTTTAGTATCTTGTCAGGCGAATTGGTATGAGATGTTTGACTCCAGCAGAACTGGAGGTTCTAACAAATGAATCTGCTTGATACTTCATCAAACATCAACATGTACATATTTTTGAAAAAAGAAAAATACAAAAATATAAAATTTCAAAAAGACAATACAAAATAAAAAAATCAAAAAATGTTTCAAAAAATATTCTTCTCGACATGTCTCTTGGAATCGATAACATTTACGTACCTAGAAATGTTGATTAACATCGACACGGGTGTGTAAATGAAGTTCGAACAGGAGTTTCAAAAGTTTTCAAAACATGTCATTTCTAATTTTTCTAGATGACTTGTAATCACTCTCAGATTGCAACTCGGTCCTGAACGACAAAGGAGAGTGTACGCATAAGTGCGCTTATCCTTAGCGTTAGAAGAGAAGTCTTCTAACATTTGGTTTTTCAAAAAGTTAAACACAATATTTCTAGAATTTCTCAATGATGATTCAAAATCTTTCAAAATTGTGTGTTCAACACTCCAGTCCTCATATTGTTTTACAAAGACAAGTATTCTACATTTGGTGTCATTTTTTTATAAAATGAGTCAATGTTTGAGGGGGAGTTTTTCTGAAAAACAATGTTTTAATGATTGTTGGATACATCATAACATGACAATTCTTATGTATTCAACACATTATAAAAGGTCTAAATAACATCTAAGGAATAATAATGACTATTAAATAGATTGCTTGTTATAAGATGATTAGGTGGTTGAGCATAATTTTTCAAGAATTCTTCAATGACAATTCATAATCTTTCAAATTTGTGTGCTCAACAATGCTAACCCTCAATTTTATATTCATTTTACAACTTGGTATCATTGTTTTTGGTGTCAAACATATGTAAAATCGAGAGGGAGCAAGTTTATGTTCCATGTAATTCATGCTAAGTAAAAGTTTTCCCCATGGTATTTCAAGACAAAATTTAATCACAAAGTATTTCAAAAACTAAGTGAATTAGTATTTAAAATAAGGGGAGAAATGTATTTAAAATGTGATCTTGAAAATAATAAGTGATCTTATCGACTCAAAGTGCTTAATACTCTTCAGAAAAGGTTTTATGGTTACGATCTTATACCCAACAACATCTTAATTCACGACGATTCTGAAGTCATAAGGTGGTTAGGTTAGGCATTAGTCCTATGATCCAACCAGAACCGGAGGGATCTACCCAAGGAAATCCCATAGTTAGAAATAGCAGTCCTTGGGTATGATTGGAGATGAATGTGTATAAGGGAAGAATGCCGACTAAGATTGAACTAACACTAGAACAATCACAACAAGGTGTTAGTAATGACGTCTTGGTAAGCATTGAAGGGGTTGAAGAATTAAAAAGAAATGTATGGATAAAGGGTGTAAAGAAAGAAGCCCTCTACACAACTTAGGCAGAAACTGGGTCAATATATATGCTGTCAGAATCACAATGTTGATTGCTGACATTGAAGACGACATCATGGACCCAGTGATGCAATGCACAACCCTCCCCAGCCATTCGGGTTTCTCTTAAAAGAAACTTGTCTCATTTGTCACGGAGATACACACGACTTCTATTAACTTTCTCACTCCGAGTTAGTTGATATTGAATAGGCCAGTCTCTCCAGCCCTGAAATACTAAAACCAAAAAGCCTAATCAAGTCTAGAGCCAAGAGCATCCATAAATAAATCTCATTAGGCACACATTCCATAACTAACACTTGTTTGAACCTCCAAATTAGTTTCACAAGCTGTTAACAAGAATTCCTACGCATTATCAGAATTGAGATTTTGCCATGAACATCCGAGTGATACTTATGTACTGCATAATGAAGATTAAATCCTGCTTAACTAGCATCAACCAAGCTCTTGTAGTGACCTGCAAGATTCTATATGAATCAAACTTGTGCCAACTAGAAGAAAAGATGAGCGTAAACTTTTTTCAATGTGAATTCAAACTTGTTTTTCCAGGAAATTGAATTGATGGCTTAATCAGAAAATAGTAACTAACTGATTCACTCTTACCTGTATTTTTTGGCTTTGAGACGAGTTCCAGGTAATGAGAACTAGCATGCATGTAAAATCTAATACATCTGTGATAAGAAAGAATCCTATGCATTGAGCTGAAACCCTGTCAAGGAAGGATTCTTTGAATCTACCTGATACTGGTACAATGTTTATGCGTAAAATGGTCATACTGAACCAAAGGTTTAATCTAACCAAATTCCGGACGAATGACAAAGCAAGTAATCGTCCACACGCTTATTGCTAACTTTTTTATTTCAGGATAACATAAAGATGGAGATGGTTATAAAGCTTATTCCTACAGAATTCGGATTCATTTACCAATCATTGTCATCTCAAACTACAAGACATACGAGAATAATCGAGAAAAATCAAGAATCACGAAAGTCAAGAAATTAAGACAAAGACATCCACACAAACAATGATATACTAGAACTTCCTTCAAAGAAATCAAGTTATCAAGGGAGATTGTTAGCAAGCTTTCAAGATGAATGCAAAGTATGACATGTGTTAAAAGACCAGATCGCAAGGCGGCAAAGACGATCATGACGGAAGGATAAAGATTTAAAGATCTCGGACGCAAAGACGAAGTCGAAAGACTATGACAAGCTCAAGATCAAAGATTACAAAGCATGAAGGAACAAGCCTACAACGTTGACAGAGACAAAGATAATAAGAGCTTAATGACAAAAGCAATCTCATTGATCTCACGAAGGAGTATCACAATAAACTCACTTTGGGGGAGATTGTTAGCCTCAAAATATTGAGTCGAACAAAAGAAGTTCGTTCATTAATTATATCAGGTCTCGGTCATTAATTAATATACGTTGTAATAGGCTAGACGGGTAAACAGGCTCTTAAATGTAAGCTAACCGGTCACGTGTATCGGGAAAAAGCCCAAGTAATCCTGAGCCCGGCCTGTAGAATTACTAAAGGCATGAAAGCCTTTTAGTTTTGATACATATACACCTCCTCAAGAAAAGTGAGGGGGGTTGGTCATTTGTAACATTTTCATTTTACAAGTAAACAATCTCATTCTCTCTCTACTCTCTCTCTCTATAATTCTTCTCATCTCCTTCCTACTTTTCTTGTTCTTAATAATGAAGTAAAGTGATTCTTGGTTCTTACATTTGGTATCAAGAGCCTCGGGTAATTTTTTTGTTTTGTGGTTTAATAAGCTCAAAATTAAGATTTTCGTGGCTTATTTCTTCATATAAGCACACCTTGATTTTTTTTTGGGGTTATTGGTTTGGTTTTTCTCATCTATTTCTTGCTTCACTTGATCTACACCATCTTGTGGTTCATTTTTCATAATAAGCTCAAAAGTTCGTGGCTTATTTTCAAAATAAGCTCACGGCTCAAAATTTCTTTGGCTTATTGATTTGTTTTGCTTTGTTTTACACCATGCTATCTTGTCTACATCTTCCATTCTCACTAAACTAGTGCTTAGTTTTTCATTTTTGCTAATCTTGTTGCTTATTTTGGAGCTTATTTTGGCTTATTCCAAGCTTAATTTCGGAGCTTATTTGTGTTTGTTCTTATTTCTTGTGGTCCTAAACCGGTCAAAACAAAGGGAACCAAGATCCACAAATTTTGCTTCACAAGACAAGGACACTTTGTTTGCTAGTTAAGTGGTCCTAACCCGAAAGTGACCTCGAGCGGAATATGTATGTTTAGGCCAAGCGGAATATGCAGGATATTATAGAAGCGGAATATGTTAACAGGTTGAGCGAATATGTAAGTTTAACTTGAAGCGAAATATGCAGGTTTAAGTCAAGCGAAATATTACATTAAACTAAAATGAAACTCTGCCAATTTTTTTGAAATTCAAGCGAAATATGTTCATTATGAGTTCAAGCGGAATATGTTAAACAACAAGCGAAACATGCAATTTAGAGTCAAGCGAAACATGTACGATTGAGGACAAGCGAAATACGTTTTAATTTCAATAAAAAATATGCAGTTTTAATTTCAAGCGAAATATGCAATTTAAGTTCAAGCGAAACATGAAGGATTGAATTTCAAGCGAAACATGTTGACAATTTCAAGCGAAATGTGCATTACTTTCCTAAGCAAAATGTGTATCTTCTCTCAAGCGAAATATGTAATTTAATCCTAAGCAAAATATGCATTTTTCTTACAAGCGAAATGTGTAATTCTCTCCTGAGCGAAATATGTCATTTTCAAGCCAAGCGAAATATGCACACCTGCAAGCGAAATATGTCAATTTAAGATTTTGAATTTTCAAGACATTCAATTCACAACAAACAAACCTTAATCCAATTCAATTAACATTCACGGTTTTCTATTGATTTTGTAAAATTCCGCGAAAGACACAATTCTTTTCTCGATTTTAATCGTAGACTTGTAAAATCCTGTGGACGATTATTGCTTTCTTTTTACCATAACTTCAATCACAACAAATCTACTTAAGATGCTACAATCATTTTTCACTTCATAATTCTTCAATCATTCATCATGACAACTCCAATTGTAACTTCCACAACCGACAGTCAAATGCATAACAACATAATGGCAGCTGGTTCAAGGGATCGTCCATCAATGCTTGCAACATGACGATATGCACAATGGTGATCATGGTTCTTATGATACATTGATACAAGACCAAATGGTGATGCCTTACGGAAGTGAATTCTCAAATGTCCTTACACTCCAATGATTGTCACAACACCAGCTGTGCCTGAAAACCATTAGTTTTAGGAAAACCGGCTCCTTTTTTAGACTCTCTTGAGAGAACAAATTTTACAAAGAAAAGGTCAGTTTCAAAAACTAATGAGTCAGAAGGTTTATCAAAACCAGTCACTCCACAAAATTTGCCTCAAACAGCAACACAAGATGTAAGAAACAAAAATGTGATTAAACCAGGCATGTATCAAATTGCAAGTAGTACAACATAAACTAGAGCACCACAGTTGACTCAGACTTCTAGGAATACTAATCCTCGTGTGTCTACATCTACAGGAGTAGCTCACAGAACTAATGTTAGCAGACCACAACCTAGGAGCAATCAAATGAAAGATAAGGTCCTTCCAAACACTAGTCAAGTGAAGTTTAAGAAGACTAAAGTAGAAAACCACCCTAGGATTTCTCGTATTTCTAATCAAACAAAGTCTGCAACTACGTGTAATGACAGATTAAATTCTAGAACTTCGAATGTTAATGCATGGTAATGCTGTTGTAAGCACCTTGTTGGAAAATGTGATGTTTACTTCGAATCATGATGCTTGTGTCCCTATGTTTTTTAATGACGGGGAATGCTAGAACTAAGAAGCCTAATGCAGTGCCTATTAGTACTAGAAAGCCCAAAAGTCAAGCGAACAAATCTGTTGCAACACCCTATACGAAAACAGTTGCATCAGAATCCACTACCACAAATTCTAAGAGTTACTATAGGATGCTTTATAAGAGAACTAGTAAGGCGTGGAATTGGTGGATAGCACAACAATGCCCATCAGCATATACATGGGTTCCTAAGACAAAAAAGAAATGGGTACCTAAAGTTAGGAATGAAAGTGTGACTAAGACATTTAGTTTTGCCTCAGATAATGTATCTAGGATAACTAATGTCTTAAAACACACAAACACTTTAGGATCCAATTTGTCATGTATTCCATCGTCCTCTAATTCTCTTGCAGATTATATAACTCATCCTATTCATTGTTGACTCGGGATGCACAAAGCACATGACGGGCAATCTATCACTGCTATGCAATTTTGTTGGAAAATATTTGGGTACCGTTCATTTTGGCAATGATCAATTTGCTCCAATTCTTGGTTATGGAGAACTGGTTCAAGGCAATATTACGATCAACAGGGTTTACTACGTCGAAGGTCTCAATCATAATCTTTTCTTGGTTGGTCAATTCTGTGATGCGGATTTGGAGGTTGCATTTCGGAAATCTATGTGTTTTGTTAGAGATCTTTAGGGAAACGACTTATTAACAGGTAATCGTGGAACCGATCTCTATACAATTTCTCTTCAAGAAACAATTTCATCAAATCCAATCTGTCTCATGGCTAAAGCATCACCAACTCAAGCATGGTTATGGCATCGAAGAATTTCTCATCTCAACTTCGACTACATCAACCTGCTTTCAAAGAAGGATGTTGTGATTGGTTTATCAAAACTGAAGTATGTCAAGGATCAACTATGTTCCTCTTGTGAAGTGAGTAAAGCAAAACGAAGTTCATTCAAGTCAAAGACTGTTCCAATATAACACCCTGTGTTTTCAAGTCATTGACGATGTCGATAAACCTAATATTTATTTTTAGTATTGTACGCGTTTGCTTTTAATTTCATGTATTAACTAAAATCGCGTAAGCTAAAAATTAGCGTTCAATGTAAATGGGCATCAAACAATTAAATGTTTACATCAAGCAAGGGTTATATAATTATTTTGAGAATAATTATTAACTTTGTTTATTTTATTTTTATCGGATACGTAAAGTGTATACGTTTCGCGATAAATTGCGTTTAGGCACTCCCGGAACCACCAAAACTTTTCTATGCTTCAACAAATACCCACATTTATACCCAATACATAAAAGTTACAAAAATATATCATAATTATCTTACATATGCCGAAATTTTTGTAATATATACAAAGAAATTATGCAAATTGGTTTTGTACATCCTTGACTCATTAAAGCCTAGCTAGGTTATGTTCCCCTTGACCATGATAGTCTTCCTTAAGACCATGAGGTTGTCTTAGACCACTATTGCATACTTTTGACCCTTTGAACACATATAATGCAAGTAACAAAGAAAGAAATAACATACACATGCATAAACACTTACCAAAAATTACAAAATCTCCCCCTTTTGCCTCTCTATATGCTACGCCAAGCTTAATTTCGGAGCTTATTTGTGTTTGTTCTTATTTCTTGTGGTCCCAAACCGGTCAAAACAAAGGGAACCAAGATCCACAAATTTTGCTTCACAAGACAAGGACACTTTGTTTGTTAGTTAAGTGGTCCTAACCCGAAAGTGACCTCGAGCGGAATATGTATGTTTAGGTCAAGCAGAATATGCAGGATATTAAAGAAGCGGAATATGTTAACAGGTTGAGCGGAATATGTAAGTTTAACTTGAAGCGAAATATGCAGTGTTTAAGTCAGCGAAAATATTTACAGTAAAAACCTAAAACGAAACTCTGCCAAATTTTTTGAAATTCAAGCGAAATATTGTTCATATGAGTACAATCGGAATATGTAAAACAGCAAGCGAAACAAGTACGATTGAGGACAAGGCGAAATAAACGTTTAAATATTCAAGCGAAATATCATTTATTTATAATTTCAAGGAAAGTATGCATTTTAATTTCAAAGCGAAATAAGCCATTTAAGTCCAAAGTGAAACTGGAATGATTGAATTTCAAGCGAAACATTTAGATTAATTTCGCAAGGCGAAATGTGCATTACTTTCCAAGCGAAATGTGTATCTTTCTCTTCAAGCGAAAATATTGTAATCAAACCAAGCGAAATATACATTTTTCATATAACAAAATGTGTAATTCTCCACAGATCGAAATAATGTCCATTTTCAAGCCAGAGCGAAATATGCACACCTGCTCAAGCGAAATATGTCAATTTAAAGAGTTTGAATTTTCCAGACATTCAATTCACAACAAACAAACCTTAATACAATTTCAATTAACATTCACTGTTTTTTTTTTTGCGGTTTTCAATTGATTTGTGTAAATCCCCGCGAAGACACAATTCATTTTCTCGATTTTAATCTATACTTGTAAAAACCCTGGACGATTATTGCTTTCCTTTTTACCACAACTTCAATCCACAACAAATCTACTGTAAGATCCTACAATCATTTTTCACGTCCTAATCTTCAATCATTTCATCATGACAACTTCATAATTGTCACTTCCACAACCGACAGTCTAAATGCATAATCAACATAATGGCAGCTGTACAAAGGGATTGTCCATCTTATGCTTGCACATTACTGATAGCAGCATGTAGATCATGGTTTTAGATTACATTGTATACAAGACCAATGGTGAGTGCCTTACAAGTGAATTCTCAAATGGTCCTTACACTCATGATTGTCACCACAAACCAGCTGTGCCTCAACCAAATTCTCTTAGCAGTTCCTAAACAAACAACAGTCGAGACAGTTATGAATACGACTCCTGAGTATAGAGCTCATTTTGAATCAGAAAAAGAAGCGATTCATTTGATATTGACTGGAATTAGAGATGAAATATACTCAACTGTTGATTCATGTCAGACAGCTCAAGAAATGTGGGAAGCCATCGAAAGGCTACAACAAGGTGAATGATAGGTGTAAAATACACATATCCGTTTATACCTAAAATAACCCAGTTAAACCCAAAACACAGTGAAAAATGGAAAAAATATGCTTGGTTTGTGTTTGTATGTGTGCACGTACGGATATATCAGAAATCATAAGAAAACCATCAAAAACGAGCAAACACGGACACTGGAATCGGAAGAGCACAAGAGAAGCCAAAGATTCAAAACCTTGGTCAACTTTCAGTCAAACCTTGGTCAAAGCCACAAATCAAAAACCCAAATGTTACCCAAACAGTCCCTCAAAGTTCAAAAGTTACACAAATGGTCCCTAAGCCTAAATGGGCCCCAATACCCGGAATCCAAACGCACAACCAAACAGCCCCCAAATACCCAATTATAAAAATCACACAAGGACCAGTATACTGACATATAAACAGTCCAATTAAACACCTTACACTTTATTATAACCAAACACAGGGACTTAAAATGCTAAATACCCAAAGTTTAAAACGAATTACCCCAATTCAGTTATAAAAAAAGGCGCCAATACCTTTTTACTATTCATCGTCTCCCCAAAATCACCCCATGGTCAAAACAAAAGGCAAATAGAAATTGAGGGTCAAGGACGACTATTCAAGTGATTACAAATACAATGGCAGGGTCAAAAACGACATTCCAAGGCTCTCTGTTATCCACTCAAGCAAGGAACACCGTGGCAATGTCAAAGAAGCGGCACACAAAGGGAGAATCATTTTTACACTAAATATGCCTAAGAAAAAACACAATGGGTGTCTCAATCACGGAATGCCATACGCTGCAATCCTTGTGAGCTACCTAGTAGATTCTAACGTTCATCCTAATAATGATTTGCCAATCATTGAAGGATTGTAACGGGTTGGATTAATTAGAGCGTGGGAAGCAAGTTAGAGCCTAGAGCTTCCGAGAGATGCCTATGAACTAGGAACAAACACCTTCACACAGAACCACACGCAGGATTTTTTTATAGTAGCTTTTATGGTATCTTAAAATTTCATTTATTGGCAAACTGTACTTTTCCTATAAATGTTTTGTAATTTTTTTTAAAGTAATTAACAGTATCTTTTGTAATGAAGATTTCCTTTATTGTTGCATAAGACTTTAATCTCACTTAAAGATCCTCATTTACAAATAAAACTCTCAAATATTAAGCTTTTGTTACTCATAAGCTCCTATACGCTCTTGTGCACTCTTTCAGTCTCTAAGCTGAAATAGAGCATAATTCAGTTAACAATCTACTTAAATTCTTAAAACCAGCTTAAGTTACCTTAACTTTGGACTATTAAGCTATGGAAGGGGATTCAGTTAAGGAAGGAATCCCATGGACTATTACTGGCTTATTAAGCCAGAGCTGTTGAATAAGCTCTCAGAGCATTTCATGCCTTGTTTAGCTAGGCTCATTGTAAGTCTTCTTTAATTTTCAGTTTTAGTTTAATAACTGCTTATTTAGCCTAGATTTGCTTATTTGCTTATTAATTAGTTGCTTATCCTGTTTTCTTAAGCTTAATTATGAATTTAATGGTTACTTAGTACTTATTCCTCAACTGTTTTTAGCTTAAGTATTATAAATCATAGTAATCTCTTTTCTGTCATAAAAACAATAAAAAGCCAAAAAGAAGTAGTTTAGCTTAGATTATTAGTGATTACTAGCTTATTTGAATTTAATGAAGAAAGATGTTTGTTAAGCCTGTTAAAAGCTTTAGATTCGGTTTATTAGAATTATAATCATATATTTAAAAACAAAGCTTATTCAAAACTGTCACAATTTAAAGGGGTTGGTTTGGGTTAACCTGTTTGACAATCAACAAGTCAATAGGTTTTTGTGCAATTTGTTTAAGACAGCTTTGATTTCATTTAAAAACATTAGGAAAGAAGTTTTCACAAGTTAAATCTTAAAATTAAAATAGTTTGAGCTTATTTTTAGTGTTCCTACACCAGGGGAGTCTTTTGTATCTTTTTCACTTGTGAAAATTAATCAAAGCCTCTAAGGCATTAGATCTAGCTTGCTTTTAAGTTTTAACACCTTGTGAGTGTATAAGTGCAGGGTAACCAACCGTGTCACCTGCATTATTGGCTTTGTTACTTTGCCATTTGCATCAGTAGTAGTAACTTTAGTTACTACTGCTTGGCTGTTAATCCTAATCTTAGTTAGCTTAAATAGGATTTAAATGGTTGTAAAATTACGTAGGATCTAGTTTAGAAAAGCTTAATATAAAATAAAGTTTAGATTACACACATTCTTACTTATTAACTTAGGTATAACTTAGGCTTTAAATAGTTCATTAAAAATCTCAAAAAGAGTAGTTTCTGTCCTAGCTTTTAGTTTCTAAATTCTAGATTTGAGTTGTTGTTTTTATAGGTTGGATTTATAGTTTAAAAGTTGTTTATCTAGTTTTTAAAAAAGCTCTTGCTTAATTATAGCTTTTTAAGAATATTAGCTTAATTTGAATTTGTGCTTTTTGAGTAAAACCTTGAATTTGCAGGTTTGATCATTAGATTCATTTAAGGTTTAGTGTTTCTTAGTTTAAAAGCTTGTTAAATTTAGCTTATACTCATCATAAGCTATCCAGAACTTCTTTTATTTTTGAATTTGAGCTTATATTTAAGCTGGTGCAAGCTTACAAGTCCAAACAAGCACTTAGAGCTCAAAGGCTCACTTGCTGTAACAGCTTATTCATAAGCTGTTTTAGGGCTTATTTGTCACTTTCAGACAAAAAGTTTAGTTTTAAAGTTGTTTAAAATCACGTTTTTAATAAGTTTAGATATTTAGTTTTTGTTAAAAGTGAGAAAATAAGAGGTTATGCCTGCCCGAACCCCGACCCCTCCCACTCACAAACACACACTCTTTACCATCATGCAAACAATAGCTCATTCCGTCTCGATTAATCTTTCCATTAAATCTTAAACTCATTTTTCCATTTTCCCTTTTAGATAATAACCGTAGCTTAAAAACGGTCATATTGAGCTAATTGTTAAGCCAACTCTTCTTTTTATTTTTCCTTAAATCTTTGTTGCATTTTAGAATTTTCCTGAATTTTCGGATTTTTCTTTTTATTTTATTAATTTCTAGGATTTTTCGAAGGTTTTATTCTTAGAAAATACATAAAAAATAGAAAAAAGTTTCAGAAAATTACAAAAAAAAGTTTTTTTTATAAAAATAGCTTTATTAGGTTTACATTAAGAAAAATTATTTTACGTACCTTTTAGATTTAATTTTCATTTGAGGCTTTTTATTTAAAAGTTTAAAAATAGATTTTAAAATTTTAAAAATAGTTTCTGAGTTTTTATGTATTTTTAGACTTTTCTAAGATTAAAAATGCATTTTTTCAAATTTTAGTCTCTATAATTTGCTATTTTTTAGGATTTAATTAGATTAAAATAGTTTTTAATTCTTAATAAATTCAAAAATAATCAAAAAAATATTTTTCTTTTTCTTAAAATTTTCTTTTATCCTATTTTAGGTTTAGAAATTTAGTTTGCATTTTTAGGGGTTAAATTTAGTGTATTTGCTTATTTGTCGCGTTTTATTTGTTTCCCGTTAATTGTTTAAGTGTTTAATTATTTTTAATTGCTTGTTTTTAATTCGTGAGTTATGGAAAACAACCAATCAATCTTCGAACCCAGTTCAAATCAGTAACCAATATCAAGCGAGGTTATCAATTTCTCAATTGTTAGGGAAGAACAACCAGGTAAATCATACTTTTCGGAAAACATACAAGTAATAAATATATAGTATATATATATATATTATATATATAACATATATAATAATATATATAATAAATAAAATATATATATAATTATATATATAATATATATATATAATATTAAACATATATAATAAGAGTGAATTTTCCTTAGGGAATTTTTCTTAATTTCTCTTGTAGGTATTATATAAAATATATTTATTTTACCGTATCAAATTTTGGCGGCCAAGCTAGCCGTGGACTTTAGTTTAAACGAATCTCTCGTTTTGTGTTTGTTGATAAGATTTGAAGATCCTTTCGTCCTCGAAAGTTTTATTTTTGTTAAAAAATTTCAAAAAGTCCAAAAAAAATCATAGAATATAAAAAGTAAAAAAATATTTTTCTTTTCTTTTTAGTATAGCTATCATATAAAAAACACAAAAAAAAATCAAAAATATAAAAAAAATTGTCCTTTAAAAAAATTAATAAACAAAGTTGGTAAAAGAACACCAACATATAATACATTCAATTGAGGTATTATCATAAATAAGTTCCGGTGAACTTGAAAAGTTCCCAAATCGAACCAAAGATTTAACACTTGCCATTTGTGTCTCTACGAAATACAGCTCACCTTAAAAAGTAATTTTTAAGAGCTACCGTGAAGTAGTTGATTATTTGGTTTAAGTCTCTTTCGTGTAACCGTTAAAATTTGTTATTAATAATAAATTTAAAAATCCAAAAAAAATTAGTGTAAAATTTTTCTTTTAATTTTAGAATTTTCTTTTTTTTAATTTTCTCTTCTTAAGTGCATGCGCACTCGCTCGCAAACTCGTAACCGTAACCGTCGTCTACAACAACAAACCCTTCCAGTTGTTGTTGAACCTTGTAATTTAGAAGAACCAATTCCTGGACAAACCATAGTTTTCGATGGCGAGATCAAACTATGAGGAATTACTACCGTGCACGCCACTCGAGGGTTACAAGAAGCTATTGTTTTAACCCGAAGATTCAATGCCGATCATTTTGAGATCAAAACTAATTTGCTTCAATTGGTTCAAGCGAACCCATTTCATGGTTTAGAAAATGAAAATCCTCATGCTCATATTAATAGTTTCAAAAGGATTACTTCGACCTTACGATTTAGGAATGTGCCTAATGATGTGATTAAGCTTATGATGTTTCCTTATTCGCTCGAGGGAGCCGCTAAAAAAACTTGGTACGAGAAAGAACCTCCGAATTCAATTTAACTTAGGACGATCTCGTAACCAATTCGTTAACCAATTTTTTCTCCCCCCATTCAAAAACCACTCACCTAAGAACAAAATTTCCTCGTTATCCATAAGAATTCGATGAATCTTTAAAGTGAAGCCTGGAACGTTTTAAAGGGTATGCTATAAACACCTCATTATTTTAGGTCATTGTATGACATTATGTAATTCAATACTTTATTTTAGGGTTTTACCGCGTTTGCTCTTAAACCGTAAAGCGTTTAAGTTAAATCGCGTAAACTGAAAAAGATCATTCAATGAAAACTGCATTACACGATTAAATGTTTGCATCAAGAAGTGTTATATGATTAAATATGAGATAATAAATACTTTGTTCATTTATTTTTATCGGGCTACGTAAAATGCTTTACGTGGCATAATAAAATCACTTTAGGCATACCTGGAAGTTCTAAAACTAACAAACGCCTAAACGAATCCCACGATTATACCCAAATACTCACATAATCAAAAATTACATCTATAAATATATATATATATATATATATATATATATATATATATATATGCCGAAATCTAAGAGATGAGACCAAGACTTTTCAAAGTTTACATCTTTTACATAATATCTAGATATTATAAAGATATTTATGAAATAAACTCTTACACCTTTACCAACTTGTCATGTAAACTTTAACCTAGGGTTAGAAAGTAACCATGGTTAAGTTAGGAAGATATTTTGACTATAAATACACATGCATGCATAAGTAAAGTTCACTTACATTTTTACTTAACAAAAAAATTCATTTTCTCTCCCTTTTACACTCTCAAAAGTCACGGCATCAAAATAACCCGTCTAAACAAATCCTCACTTTGGGGGGATTTCTAAGTTTATACAAGCATATACACAACATACTTAAGGTATTCTAAGAAGGTTTCAAGGGTTGGCTAAGCTTTGAAAAGATTTTAAGAAGTTATTGCAAGATTAGGGTTTTGGAAACCTAATCTAGGGTTATAAGCTTGAAAGCTTGGTTTTGAATCTAAACACGGGTTTAGAACTTATATCTTATCTCTTACATCATTACTAAGGTTTTCCTAATTCCTTTATACTTTTATTTCTTATGAGATTATTATGTGTACAATGTTAAATATAAGCCATAATCACCACTAAGGACTTTCTATATGTAAAATATTATTATTTATGTTATTATTATATGCATACTTATTCTTATGTCATATGGTCCTATATTATATGAAAAGTAAAAAATAAAAGTAATGTTAACCTATGGATTAAGTATAAACATGGTTTAGGTTAAATTAGGGTTTATAAGTTTTCTTAATCTTCACATATGAAATAATGAAATAAAGGGTTGAAACTTGTGCAATGAATATTACAAGTACTAAGGGATGATATTGTACTATATTATAAGTACCAATAACATATGTAAAATATGGTTTATTAGTTTTTTTAAAGTAAAAACACTTACAAATTAATACATAAAACAAGGTTTTAAACACAATTGGAAATAAATATCTAGGGGCTGTTTTGTAATTTAAAATTACATATATGGTTTTATAATTTATAAACACCTACATGTCACAAGGATCGATGGGTCATAAAGAACTCGAAAAAAACCGAGATTATACCGAAGAAATAACGGCCAATTTACAAGTTTAACGATAGTTTAATACTTTATAAAATAATTTTTTATATAAAAAGTACTATCACCAACAGAAACTGTATACTTTATAACAATCCAAAATAAATGATAAAACCTTTCAACACAGAACGTGCTCGAAAGAATCGCTAAAAACGGAGCTATAACGAATAAGATACGACTAAAACGGGTTTTTCGTAATTAAAAGTATAAAAACGATAAACGAGCTGTTGTGAACAGTAAAACACTATTCATCACAGAATATCAAAAAAACATGAAAAATGTAATACTTGATCACTCTTCCTACTACGAAGACGTGGACAGTAAGAAACGCGAGCAAACGGGCTTAAAAAAAACGACCAAATTATGTACATTTTTACGAAAAAGTAAATTTATAAACGTTCACTTTATAAATATTATTTATACTAAAAACGATTAGTACGGTGAATTCTCTATATAGAATATTGGAGTGGTTATCCAAAAAGGGGGGGGGGGGGCTATAATAACTGAGGGAGTTTTCATATGATGCCTCTTCCGGAATGGCGTATCGAACGAGTTGTTGGATTTACGATTTAAAGTGTCCACTCCCCACCTCGTACGACAAGTCATGACCTCTTGAATTATGATAGCCGAACGATTTACGATGTAAACAACTATAAGATTAATTCAAATGTTATTTATATAAGTATGCTTACATATACGACCTATATTTAATTAGGTTGCATTCGGGAAAATCGTGAAGCATTCCCACGAACTTGATATATATTAAATCAGATCCCTCACTAATTGAGGTGAAGTTCATAGTCCCCGCACTACTTTTACGAGTTTTAACTGACTTACTATTACTGGGGTGGAAAACATGCTTTGTTTTTACAAATTGGACCCAAGTGGATATTTTTACATTGAATACATGTTTGCCAAAGTAGCGATAGCCTAAGTTAAGCCCATTATCATGAACTATCCAATTGCATAGATGTAGTTGGCGAATTACATATGTGAGCGCGAATTGTTTTTAATAGATCTAGTTAGGGAAACGAACGACCCCCCGTCGGTGACCAGCAATCACCGTGGGAACGAACGTTATAGCATGTTCGAATCCAGGGATTTTTCGGGTTAGAACAAACATTGCGGGCTGAATAGCAATATTTATTGCGAACAGACTGTCGAGCTTCAAGTGACATGAGCTTAGTGTAAATGTAATCTAGTTTTGTGATTGTTTGCATATGTTGTAACATCACGGGAAAGTCTTGCGGTCCTGCATAATTTAAATACATAAACCTATGAATTCATTCAGATCATCAATACAGGGACATTTCATATCACAGCCAACATTTTTGTTGACAGTTTTAAGCAATGTTTTTCAGAGGTCAATAGCACGAGGTGCCAAGGAATTGAATTTGGTTACATTTTTGATTGTCACGCTACAACGAACCTTTATATCATTTTTTTGGAAATGTAAATGTCATCTTATTTGTAATATTAAACAAAGACTGAGGTGCGTCGCCACGAGTGGCAGCGTCAGGCTGCAGATGATCTTGCTGTTCAGCATATCATGCGTACCCAGGCCCTGGAGGCTGGAGCACGCGTTGACACATTGGAGGACACTGGTAGCAGTTCCTAGACTTTGGTTATGATTGTATCTACTATGCAGTCTGTTAAGTTTTATGGGTTACTCCCAGCTAGCAGGCGGTATAGATCTTTTGTTTTGGTTAGCTATCCTGTATAGATCTTTTATTTCTGATTAGCTATCCTGTATAGCCTACTAAGTATTACGGGTAACTCCCGGCTAGTAGGGCTCTATGTTGATTTTCATTTTGTAACCTAGCGATAGGGAAGCATTGTGTACCAAACAGATCATGTATATTTCCAGATTATATATGGAATGGATGTATTATGTTATGTCGATCTTGTGTTGGTTGTTTCACTGTGTGATGTGATCTTATTTTATTTATGATGCATATGATATGTCACGTTATGATGGTATTAAAATCTAACGGGTATTGTATTTTCTTGTGATTGAAGAAAATGGCACCAAAGAGAACCACAAGGTCAACTCCAGTCACACCAACCCCAAATGCAACACCCACCACAACTGTTACTGAGGCATAACTTCAGGCCTTAATTGACCAAGGAGTTGCTGCTGCAATGGCTGAAGCAGAAGCAAGCAGGGTTAGGAATGGCTACAATAGCAACGGTTCAGGACCAAGGCCAGCCCAAACTGCCCGCGAATGCTCTTACTCTGAATTCTTAAAATGCAAACCTTTGGACTTCAAAGGCACTGAGGGAGTTGTCGGACTCACTCGATGGTTTGAGAAAATGGAGTCTGTGTTTAGCATTAGCAATTGCACAGCAGCTAGTCAAGTCAAATTCGCGACTTGCACTCTACAAGACGATGCTCTTACATGGTGGAATTCCCATGTTAAGACCACTACTCCTGAAACAGCTCATGCCATGCCATGGGCAGCACTGAAGAAAATGATGACTGATAAGTACTGCCCGAGGGGTGAGATCAAGAAGATTGAGACTGAGATGTGGTATCTTAAGGTCAAGGGCACCGATGTGGTGGTCTATAGTCGATGATTTCAGCAACTAGCTTTGATGTGTTCCAGGATGTTCCCAAAAGAGATAGACAAGATTGAAAAGTATATCGGTGGCTTGCCCGATATGATACATGGCAGTGTAAAGGCATCAAAGCCGAAAACCATGCAAGAGGCTATCGAGTTTACAACTGAGTTGATGGATGAGAAGACCCATGCCTATGCTGAACGTCAGGCAGAAAGGAAAAGAAAGTATGATGATCTTTCCAAGAACAATCAAAACCAACAACAACAGAATAAGAGGCAGAACACAGGCCAGGCCTACACTACAGGCAATAGTGACAGGAAATCATACGCCGGGCCTAAACCTCTGTGTTCCAAGTGTAATTACAATCATGAAGGTCCTTGTCCACCTAGGTGCAATAACTGCAAAAAGGTTGGCCATCTGGCCAAGGATTGTAGAAGCCGACCTGCAAATGCTAACAACAACAACTGCAACAACAACAACAACAATAATCAGAAGGGAAATGGTTGCTATGAGTGCGGAGCTCAAGGACACTTTAGAAGAAACTGCCTAAAACTGAAAACAATGACCGTGGTAATCAAGCTGGGAATGACAGGGCTCCAGCGAAGGTGTATGTGGTTGGAAATGCGGGGGCAAACCTAGACAACGTCATTGTGGGTACGTTCCTTCTAAACAACCGCTATTCTTATATCTTATTTAATACGGGTGCCGATAGGAGTTTTGTGTCTACTGCATTTAGCTCCCAACTTAACATCACGCCATCTACCCTAAATCACTATTATGATGTCAAACTAGCTGACGGAAGAATAATTGGGTTAAACACTATCCTTAATGGTTGCACATTAAACTTGCTAAACCACCCATTCAACATAAACTTAATGCTTGTAAAACTTGGTAGTTTTGATGCTATAATCGGTATGGATTGGTTGGCAAAGTACCAAGCAATCATTGTGTTTGCCGAGAAGATTGTTTGCATCCCCTGGAGAAATAAAACCTTAATCATACACGGTGATGGAAGTAACCAGGGAAATGTGACACGACTAAACATCATTTCGTGCACTAAAACGCAGAAGTACATGGAAAGAGGATTTCCTATCTTTTGACACATGTCACCGCAAAGGAGGCTGAATACAAGTCGAAGAAGAAGCGACTTGAGGATGTACCAATAGTTCAAGACTCTCCTGAAGTATTTCCTGAAGACTTGTCGGGTCTTCCTCCGACTCGACAAGTGAAGTTTCAAATTGATTAGGTACTTGGTGCTGCACCTGTAGCACGGGCACCTTATCGATTGGCACCTTCCGAAATGAAAGAGTTATCGAAGCAACTAAAAGAGCTGTCCGACAAAGGCTTTATAAGACCCAGTTCCTCACCTTGGAGAGCTCCGGTCTTGTTTGTCAAGAAGAAGGATGGATCATTCCGGATGTGCATTGACTATCAGGAATTAAACCAACTAACAGTGAAGAACCGTTATCCACTTCCCAAAATTGATGATTTATTTGGTCAGCTTCAAGGGTCGAGTGTCTACTTGAAGATTGACCTAAGGTCAGGTTATCACCAACTGAGGGTTTGAAAAGAAGACATTCCGAAGACTGCCTTTAGAACTCGTTATGGCCATTATGAATTTCAAGTTATGCCATTTGGGTTGACAAACGCACCTGCCGTATTCATGAACCTTATGAACCGAGTGTACAAACCTTACTTAGATAAATTCGTGATTGTCTTTATTGATGATATTCTAATATATTCGAAGAACAAGTAAGAGCATGAAGAGCACCTTAAGTTAATCTTAGAGTTGCTTAAGAAAGAGGAGTTGTATGCCAAATCTTCCGAGTGTGAATTTTGGATTCCTAAAGTACAGTTATTCGGTCACGTGATTGACAGCCAAGGTATTCACGTAAGATTGAATCCATTAAAGATTGGACATCTCCTAAGTCACCAACGGAGATTCGTCAATTTTTAGGTCTTGCTGGGTATTATCGAAGATTTATTAAAGGGTTTTCAAAGATCGCCAAACCAATGACTAAGCTTACTCAAAAGAAGGTCAAGTTTGTTTCGGGTGATAAACAAGAAGCAGCTTTTCAACTGTTGAAGCAGAAATTGTGTAGTGCACCAATCCTTGCCTTACCTGAGGGAAGCGAAGATTTCATCGCATACTGTGACGCTTCAAAGAAGGGTTTGGGCGTTGTGTTGATGCAAAGAGAAAAGGTGATTTCTTATGCATCACGCCAGTTAAAAATTCATGAGAAGAACTATACAACGCATGATTTAGAACTTGGAGCAGTAGTGTTCGCTCTCAAGATTTGGAGGCACTATTTGTACGGAACTAAGTGTACAAGTGTTCACTATCATAAAAGCATAATTATCTTGTGTTGTTGATCTGAGAAGTAACACGCCCCGGACCCTTATTTCCGCTGTGACCCAATTTGGGGGTGTTACATTCGTTATCACCCAGGGAAAGCAAATGTTGTCACTGACGCCTTGAGCAGGAAGGAACGAGAGACACCATTAAGGGTTCAAGCCTTAGTCATGACTATAGGTTTGAATCTTCCCAAACAAATTTTGGATGCTCAAACTGAAGCACGGAAACCAGAGAACATCAAGAACGAAGATGTTGGAGGCATGTTGGTTGAAAATTCTAAAGATCCGGAGAAATTTAGAACAGAAAAGTTGGAACCCCGTACGAATGGAACTCTATGCTTCAATGGCAGGAGTTGGTTACTATGTTATGGTGATTTGAGGACTGTGATCATGCACGAGTCCCACAAGTCAAAATACTTTATTCATTCGGGTTCTGATAAGATGTACCAAGACATGAAGAAGCTATATTGGTGGCCCAATATGAAGGCAAACATCGCCACCTATGTTAGCAAATGTCTGACATGTGCTAAGATCAAGGAGGAACATCAAAGGCCATCAGGATTGTTGGTACAACCTGATATACCTCAATGGAATCGGGACAACATCACTATGGATTTTGTCACGAAGCTTCCTAAGTCGTCACAAGGTTACGACACCATTTGGGTGATTGTTGACCGACTCACTAAGTCCGCAATCTTTGTACTCATGTAGAGAGACATAACCCGATGGATAAACTTGCAAGAATGTACCTAAAGGAGGTGGTCACGAGGCATGGAATACCTCTCTCGATTATTTGTGATCGTGACCCTAGGTTCGCATCAAATTTCTAGAGGTCACTTCAGAATGCTTTAGGTACTAGTCTGGATATGAGTACTGCGTACCATCCACAAACAGACGGACAAAGCGAGAGGACTATTCAAACTCTCGAGGATATGTTACGTGCTTGTGCAATCGACTTTGGAAAGGGTTGGGAACATTGCGTTAGTCGAATTTTCATACAACAATAGCTATCACGCTAGCATCAAGGCCGCACCATTCGAAGCACTTTATGGTCGAAAGTGTCGTTCACCTGTTTGTTAGACTGAAGTTGGAGAAGCTCAAATCCTCGGTCCAGAACTAATTCAAGAGACCACTGAGAAAATCATCCAGATCAAGCAAAGGATGCAAGCCGCTCGTGATCGACAGAAGAGTTACGCCGATCTGAAGCGTAAACCAATGGAATTCCAAGTCGGGGATAAAGTTATGCTTAAAGTTTTGCCTTGGAAAGGGGTCGTACGTTTTGGCAAACGGGGGAAGTTAAACCCCAGGTATGTTGGACCTTTCAAGGTATTAGAAAAAGTTAGAGAGGTTGCTTACAAGCTCGAGCTTCTTGAAGAGCTGAGCAGAGTTCATAATACATTCCATGTGTCCAACCTGAAAAAGTGTCATGCCGACGAACCATTAGCCGTTCCGTTGGATGGACTTCATCTTGATGACAAGCTTCATTTTGTTGAGGAACCAGTAGAAATAGTGGGCCGTGAAGTTAAACGGTTGAAGCAAAGCCGGATCCCATTAGTCAAGGTTCGATGGAACTCTAAGAGAGGTCCTGAGTTCACGTGGGAACGTGAAGACCAATTCAAGAAGAAATACCCACACCTCTTCACCAAGACCGCACCGTCATCAAGTGCTGCATCGTGAGCCTTGAGGACAAGGCTCGTTTAACGGGGGAAGTCTATAACACCCCGTGTTTTCAAGTCATTGACGACGTCGATAAATCTACTATTTTATTTTTAGTGTCGTACGCTTTTGCTTGTAATTTCATGTATTAAGTAAAATCGCGTAAGCTAAAAATTTGCGTTCAATGTAAACGGGCACCAAACAATTAAGCGTTTACATCAATCAAGTATTACATAATTATTTTGAGAATAATTATGGTCTTTGTTTATTTTATTTTTATCGGTTACGTAAATTATGTACGTTTCGCAATAAAGTACGTTTAGGCATACCCGGAACCACATTAATAAATCTACGCTTCAACAAATGCCTAATATTATTTCCATTGATCAAAAAGTTTATAAAATTTACCCATGGTTGTTAAAAGTGACGCCCCATTTATTATAAATAAGCAAGACATACAAGTATACCTTTTATATAAAAACTACACTTTACATGATGACTTTATATTTTCAAAAGATCAAGTATAATACTTGCATTTTTATTACAAGATATAAGCTAGATATTTTTAACCATTTAGCAACACAAACCCTTGAAATCATGGGATGATCCCTACTATTGGAGGACATAAGAACACAAACCATTAATGAAGTAATGCATGACTAGTTGCTTGACCACCTTTTTCCTTAAGACCCTCAATATGTTGTTAGACCATTCTATGAGCTTTTGACTAGTCATATAATATATAAAGACTTCACAAATGCAAGAGCACACACATATCAACTTTCTCAAAGTGAAAAATCAAACAAAAACCCTCTCTTGGCTCATACAAGCCCACGGCTCAACATAACCAACCCAAACAAACCATACAATCTTTTTATACAACTCATACAAGCTTTCATACACTATATCTAAGATACCTCAAGATGGTTTAATGTTTTGATCAAGCCTTTACAAGTAGTTATCAAGAAAAGGAAGCTAGGGTTTTGAAAGAAAACTAGGGTTTTCTAAGCTTGCTAGCTTTGTGTTAATATCTAAACAAGGGTTTAGATATTGTTTGCTATCATACTACATCTCATTAAGGTTATCTAAAAGCCTTAAACTTTTCATTTTCATGATTTTATGTGTATATAAAAAAAAATTATAGCAAGAATCACCATTTAGGACTTTTGAACATGTAAAAGGGATTCTTACTTGTAATTATGATTTTTAACACTTTTTCATATGAACTTGTGATCTTGGACTATATAATATATATGACATAAGTATATTATGAGTTATAAAGGAATTGTGGTAATTATTTAGTTGAAAAGTATAGAAAGTAAGTTATAAAAACAAAGTTATACGAGTGTACCTATTTATTTCAATGGGACTGTTTTGGGTCGACTTTTGAAACAGCCATATTATGTATTAGAAAGATAGTACACCTCATGACGTTTCCAAATATGTAGAGAACTTGAAAAACCGCCTTATAATGAAAAAGATACGATAAAAATACGATTTACGTTAATACCGGGTGTTATAAAACTATTTTTATAAAAATTACTATTCATGACAGAAACTTTTATATTTTTAAACTTCATAAATCAATAAAACTTTCAATTACGAGAACATGCTCGAAAGAATCGCTAAAAACGGAACTATAACGAATAAAATACGACGTTTACGGGTTTTACGATAACGAGAACGATAAAAATAAATTAGGGTCTGGTGTGAACAGTAAAAGTTACTGTTCACCAGAAGGTCCAAAGTTCAAAAATGTAAATTTATGATAACTCGTCTTAATACGAAAGCGTGGGCATAAGAAACGTTAAAATCGGGCTTAAAACGCGAAAGTTATGCTAGTTTTACTAAAACGGTAATTATAAACGTTTTAACTAATTAAACGCAATTTTTCCAAAACAATTAGATGGTGATTAAGCTGTATAGAATTATATGTGGTTATCAAAGTACTATATTACTAGGGAGTTTCATAATGAGGCCTCTTCGGGGTGGCGTATCGACGAGTTGCTGGATTTACGATTTAAAGTGTCCTAGCTCCTCATACGTTCACTACATGACCTCTTAATTATGATAGCCCGAACGATAGTATGATGTAACTAACATAGACCTGTATATGATGTTAGTTAATCGAAGTACATGGTACTTATACGACCTTAAATTAAATAGGTTGCATCTGACGATTTGCGTGACGCGTTATCTGTGATATTTGGATTATCAGAACTCAAGGTGAGTTCATAGCCCCATATTTTTACGATTTCAATGATTTATAACTTTGGGGTGGAAACATGCTTTGTTTTATAAATTGGACGCAAGTGGATATTTTATATTGATTACATGTTTGCCTAAGTAGCGATAACCCAAGTTGAGCCCCTTATCATGAACTGTCAATTGCATAGATGTAGTTGTTAATTACATTATGTGAGCGCGAATGTTATGAATAGATCTATTTGGGATTGACCATCCCGTTCGGGTGACTAGCTATCACCAAGAACGAACGTATAGCATGTCGAATTTGGGGATGTTTTGGGTTAAACATCTAATCGGGCAGAAATCGCAATATATATTATTGCGAGAAAGATTGTCGAGCTTCAGTGTCATGAGCTTAGGAAAATGTAAATCTGGTTTTTGTGATGTCTGCAGTACTAAATTATATACCCTAAAGGCTTTGCTATTTAGTGAGTAACCAACTAAGAAACCCTCATCACACTTTCCATCAAACTTGCCAAGCACACTTAGAGTATCTAAAATGGTAACATGGCACCCAAAAGGTCTTATGTAGCTAATAATTGGTTTGTGGCCAAACAAAAGCTCATAAGGAGTTTTGTTTTGAGGTTTAGTCACTCTTACCCTATTAAAGATATAGCAAGCAGTACTAACTGCTTCTGCCCAAAAAGTAGTTGGTAAAAGTGAGTCTGCTAGCATAGTTCTAGCAGCCTCAATTAGGGTCCTGTTCATTCTTTCAGCAACTCCATTCTGCTGTGGAGTTCTGGCATTGCTATACTCTTGTTTTATTCCCTTGTTCCCACAGAATTCAAGCATATCCCTATTCTTAAATTCAGTGCCATTATCTGATCTAATGATTTTAACCCTGTGATTAAGCTGGTTTTCAATTTGTCTAATGAAGTTCTGAAGGATGCCACTAGTTTCATCCTTTGTAGCCAAGAAGAATACCCAACTAAATCTGGTACAATCATCAGTAATTACAAGGCAATAACTTGCATGATTAATGCTTTTTACAGAAGTAGGTCCAAAAAGATCCATATGCAAGGTGTGTAATGGCTCAGTGATTGTTCTTTCTAATTTAGCCTTACAGGAGGCCTTGTGTTGCTTACCTTTTTGGCAGGCAACACATGTATGGTCATTTCTAAAAACCTTGGAAGGTAGACCTCTTACAAGGTTTCCCTTCACAAGTTTGTTTAAGTTTTTAAAATTTATATGACCTAACCTCCTGTGCCATAATTTAGATTCATCAGATGTGGCTTTTGCAATCAAACAAGCATAATCTTTTGTGAGAGAAGGTGTCTTCATATCAAAACTGTACATATTGTGTTGCCTAGGGACTTTTAGAAGTATCTGATTTTCATCAGGCATCTTAAAGTCAGGAGACACAACAAGACATTCAGTTTCAGTAAAAAGAACCTTGTGATGCTTATCACATATTTGTGATATTGAAAAAAGATTAAAATGCCCAAGTTCTTTTACAAAAGACACACTATCAAAATCTAAATTACCAACTCTTATCCTGCCTTTACCAGTTATGTAGCCTTTGCTACCTCCAAAGGTAACAGATCCCCCTTTGCATTCTTCAAAATCATCCAGGTGATCCTTGTTACCAGTCATGTGCCCTGAGCATCCACTATCAAATATACCTCTATCCTCCATGTTCTTAAGTGGATGATCCTGCACATGAAAAAGAGAAATTAGTTTCTCTTAGGGACCTAGGCCTTTTCAGGCTTGGGTCTGCCTTGTGGTCTTTTAACATTTACAGTTCTAACAAAATTGGATCCACTATTATAATTGGAGTTTGGTCTTGTTCTCCTCCAATTATAACCTGTTGAGGTCTTAACAGCAGTGCCCCAATTTCCCTTTACAGCATGAGAATAAGTCATTCTTGATGTATTTCTAACAATGGGTCTTAACAGGTGAATGTGATTTTGAAAAATGACTTCTTTGATTAAACTTATTCACCTGGGGTCTTACAGGACTAAAACTGTTTGTGTTATTAGTAGGTACTGGTTGTTTAGTTCTAACAGTATTAATATTAGTCCTGACAGAATTAATATTTTTCCTAACAGAATTAACATTTGCCCTAACAGTATTAACATTTGCTCTACCAGTATTAACATTAGACCTTACAGCATTAAGTTGTACTGGTCTAGGTACAAAGTGATTAGCATGATTAACCTTGTTTGCATTGTTCCATACTGGTTTTGGCATCCCGTTACCAGTATTAAAAACTCTTTGATTCTTAAGCTCAGCCTCTCTTGCCATTTTCTTTTCATAAAAGTCACAATCTCTGATCAAATGACTTCGGCTGCCATAAACAATACACTTTTTCTTGATGAAAGAGTAACCTTCTCCTAGTTCTCTTTTCATCATTTTATTCCAATTCTTTCCTTTAACTTTAGGTGTCCTTTGATTTTTCATTGGTTGCCTAGGAGTTTTTACGTGTGTTACACAACTAGGTTCAGCTTCCTTTGGTTTCGGTTTAGACATGACTTCTTCACTAGATGTAACAGAATTCTCACTGAATTTGTCATCTGAGACACTAGTTTCAGGCTTTTGAGGTCCCTTTTTACCATAAACATACAAAGAATCATCAATTTCCTCTTGTGGTTTAGGAGTATAGTCTCTAGTTAATGGATGTGGAACTCCTTTGAAATTATCAGTCTTTGAAAATCTACTGTATAAATGTTTGTTGAGAAAATATTCTTCTGTACACTTAAACACAGTACGAATGATTTCTTCCTCATAGCTTAAAACCTCATTGTTTGATTGTATTTCATATCCTAAGCCAACTTTACTATTTGAAGTCATACCTGAATTAACTAATTTCCAAAGGTTTTTAGAAGAAATTTTCCATGAATCTACTGTTTTCTGCAATTGTTCCTTTTCTCTTACAGCCTTCATTCCTATTCTCCTATATTTTTTAAGCTTTTCATCTTTTGCATATATTTCATTTGCCTGAAATGTAAGCTGTTCATTTAGAGATAATTGCTGCTTTTGAAAAGTAACAACTTGAGCTTCTAATTTCTTAACAGCTAGAGTATAGGCAAATATTTTTTTCTTATTGTTCACCTAACTGATTCGTTTGTTCATCACACAGTGTTTTAAGCTTATTATATGAATCAATGCAAGTTTTAGAACATAATGATACCTCATTATTTGAGCTAATAGCCACGAGTGCATGATTTGTCTCTTCTTCCTCTACTGTATGTTCTCCCCAATTGACAACACCATCATCCATAGTCAATAAACAGTTATGATTCTGTTCTTTCTTTCCAGCTCCTTGATCTTGATAAAACGAGTCTCTCTTCTTTCCATTATTTGTCCCATTGGATGTGCATTCCTTAGCAAAATGACCAGTGTTGTGACATTTGAAACACTCAAGCTTCTTTTTGTCAAAACCAACATCTTATAAAACTTCTTCATTCGAATAGCAATCATTGCTATCTGCCAGTTTATGTCCATCTCTTCAATGTCCACATCATCAATCTGTTCTAGGTCTTTATGAAGCAAATCCAGATCTTCTAATTGTTTGGCAAATAGTGAATAAATAACCTCATCAGCAAAACCAACAGGAACTTCTCGTTCTGGAATATTGTTTGAAGAAGTAAAAGGAGTGTAAGTACTGTAGGGACCAGTATGACCAGACTTAACCTTGTTATTG
>BQNB010022062.1:25199-63465 GCA_026074375.1 Tanacetum coccineum | reverse complement strand
CAATAATATGCAGGTAATAATCCGGATAGCATACAGTTTAAAACAAAACACTTGTGTCCGTAGTAAAACAAGCATGTAATTCCACCTCGTAGAGTTTATAAAACAAGGAGATAGAAATGGGGGCTATGAACTCACAAAGTATTGGAAAGTAATTATATTGTAGTAAAATATATGAGTTTGTAAACGAGCATGTATTCCCCTCGCGGGTTTATAAAACATTGAAAAGATTGAAATGCGAGACTATGAACTCACAAAGTATTGAAAGGTAATTGTACTGTAGTAAAATATACAAGTTTGTAAACGAGCATGTATTCCCCTCGCGGGTTTATAAAACATTGAAAAGATTGAAATGCGAGACTATGAACTCACAAAGTATTGAAAGGTAATTGTACTGTAGTAAAATATACAAGTTTGTGAACGAGCATGTATTCTCCCCCAAAACAGTTTAAAACAAGTAAAATAGGGGCTATGAAACTCACAAAGTATTGAAAGGTAAATGTACTGTAGTAAAATATACAAGTTTGTAAACGAGCATGTATTCCCCTCGCGGGTTTATAAAACATTGAAAAGATTGAAATGCGAGACTATGAACTCACAAAGTATTGAAAGGTAATTGTACTGTAGTAAAATATACAAGTTTGTAAACGAGCATGTATTCCCCTCGCGGGTTTATAAAACATTGAAAAGATTGAAATGCGAGACTATGAACTCACATTGAGTACTGATAGTCCAAATATCACAGATAAAACGTCACGCAAAACGTTAGATGCAACCTATTTAAATTAAGGTCGTATAAGTACCGAGTACTTTAATTAATAACGAGTAGAACCTAAAAACGCTAAAGCCCATGTTTAGACTTAAAACCCAAGTGCTTTCAAGCTTAAAACGCTTAGATTAGGTTTGAAACGTCCTATCTTATCCTTTTCTTCCTTAATCCTTGCAAATGGAGAACAAATGCTTGAAAATAACTCTTTAAAGTTGTCTTAGGATTGAAGTGTATAGGCTTGTATAGATTGTAGAAAAATTTTGTATGATTTGTTTGGGATGGCTTATAATGCCGTGGGTTTTGGCTAGGAAAAGAGAGAAAGAAAATGAATTTTGTAAGTGAAAAGATGTATGAAACTTCACATACACATGCATGTATTTATAGGAAGAAAAAGAGATATTATTAGTTGTAAAGTTTGACTAGAAAAATCAAAGGGGGACATGGTTGGCGAGCGTGGGGTTCAAGGGGACAAGAAAGGAGGGAACCAAGGGCTTTAAAACGCCTTGGTCTCTTGGTTCCTTAGATCTTTTTACTAGATATTTAGGGCTCTAGTCATCAAGATAGATATGTCTTTGATCCTATCCTTAGGAATTCGGCCACATAGGCTCCCAAGTGATGTTATATTGATTATTTTGTGTATTGGTATAATACGTGGGTATTTGCTTAAGAGCGTAAGAAAAGTTTGTGATCCCTGGAATCCTAACACGTAATTTAACGCTAAACGTAAACGTTTTACCGTAACCGACAAAAAAAAAAGTTGAATTATTACTTTCGTAAAATAATATAACACTTTCTTGATGAAAACTAAACTATAATATCGTTTGGGTGGTTCGCGTTTACGTTAAATGTTGATTTTTAGTTTAGGTCGTCGATTGTAAATAGTGATATGAATTAAAAAGTAAAAACAAGTATCAAACTAAAATAAAATAAATGGTGAAATTATGACGAAATAAATAGCGTCATAAAATGACCGGAAAAATACGGAATGTTACAGTCTCCTCCGGTTAGAAGAGCCTTGTCCTCAAGGCTTAAGTTGCGGCACTTGAGGAAAGTACGAATTAGAGAAAAGATGGTGGAAGGCGAAAATGTGGTCTTTTCTTCTCAGGATTTGTGTTGATGAAGTAGGTGTTAGAGTTTTAAGGTGACTATTCTATAGGCATTCACAATAATAGGTTTTTTCTTAATGCATAGGTAGTCAGTCTATGGCACCAAATATACATAGGCACTAGACTATGTATATATTTGTAGGGCCAACGATGCAATGATCATTTTCAAGTCGTCAAAATAGTGTGGTGTATGAAATGGGATCAAATATTTTCAGCAACAACGAAATGAAATATGTCAATGAAGTTAAGGCGTAAGATCAGCTCATAAGTTGACAACAAAATGATAGCAAAATGGTTTATATATATGGGTTACATCGAGATTGTTGTAACGGCGATAGGAACATAACAAGAATAAAGAATATCCGAAACGAACAGCATAAGGCAGTCCAAAGAAAATTAACGTAAAAGAATTCGTTTTAGCATGTATTTTCAGGTTACTATTTTGCTAGTGGAGCATTAGGAGCATTCGAGTCGCGCGGATATATATATTTTTGAAGGCTTAATAACTTGAGTACTATTTGACAAATGTTTTGACAATGTTTTCTAATACATTATAAATGGAACATGTGTAACTCTAACATTTTCACTAAATTAAATGTGACATTTTATAAAACGTCTCTTTTGAGGTCGTTTTCTGTAACATTGTGTTTTGTGCCCTGAAGTAGCACCCCGTTGTTACTATTCCGCTGCGTTGTTGAAATTTCGGGGGTGTTACAGATGGTATCAGAGCTGAAGTCATAGAGAACTAGGTCGTTTTTAAAACCTAGACTATGACCATGTTTTTCAAAATATAGAGTCTCTCCTTGTTTTATCCGATATCCGTGCGCGCTTGCTCCCAGGTAACTTATATGCTCTCTTTTGCATCCCTACTACTATTACATGGATAATGAGTATTTAATACTAGACTATGATTTCGTTCTCTTACGTCTATCATATGACGTCTTACTATTTACCTTATATCGGTCTGATATGTAAATATTGATCATTCTGATTTTTGTGTACTTCCTGATTTCTCATTTTACTCCCTTGAGCGTCAATGCTGGTATTATATATGGATACCTATACATATGGGATAATTTCTTCTTGATATCTTATGATTAACTTCGATCATTTACGCGACTTTACTTTATTCCCTTTTGATGATATCAAAAATTCGGCATATTTTGTAAATTCTACTAGTTACTTTACCATTCGACTCTGAGTTGGAATACTCTTCTTATGATTTTGAATCGCATATGTTGTTTCGTAATCCATCGTTTTGAAGTCTTCCAGTTGATGGGAATACGACAATTAACTTGTCACCTCATACGTGTCACCTTGGAGCACCTACCTTTAGAACACGACTTTTTACGTTCATTTTATTGATTGAATAAATCTTTACGTTCATTTTCGTTGACTACTTCTGCATTTGTTCGGATATTCTTGATACTTGTTGTGACCTATCACTTTACAAACAATCTCGATGTCAACCCATAAACCATTTTGCTATCATTTTGTTGTCACCCTATGAGCTACTTCACGTTCACTTCATTGACTATTTCATTTCGTTGCAAAACTATTTGATACCATTTCATACACTACACTATTTTGACGAAAATGAGCATTGCATCGTTGGCCCTCAAATATACATAGTCTAGTCGCCTATGTATATTTGGTGCATAGACTGACTACCTATGCATTAAGGAAAAACCATGTCATGCTAAGAATAGTCACTTTAAAACCTACACCTCTTTATCAACACAAATCCGGAAGAAATTTTTGCATCTTTTCTCTGAACCCGTACCTTCTTCAGGTGTTGCAACCTGAGTCTTGAGGACAAGACTCTTCTAACCGGAGGAGACTGTAACATTCCGTATTTTCAGGTCATTTTATGACGCTATTTATTTCGTCATAATTTCACCATTTATTTTATTTTAGTTTCGTACTGGTATGTGCTTAATTACACATACCATTGTCCATTAAAAGGACTTAAAAGACTAAAAACATACCAAAAATATATTGTATTTGTATGTTTTGCATTTGTATTGTGCAGGAAACGGATATTCAAGAAAAAGAACAAAAAGAAAGCCAAAAACAAACAAATCCAAGCACGGAATGGAAAGGACAAAGTCTTAAGTCATCCGAGTGAAGAAAATACAACTTGAGGGATGATAAGTGCTTAATTACACATATCTTTTACCTCTAAAAACGAGCTTAAATGACCAAAAACAGACAAAAACTGCCATGTTGGTAATTTATACATTCACTGTATAATTGATTTGATGAGACAAAGTAAATACAAGAATGAAACAAGAATCAAACAAGAAGGATTAAGTCGCAATTAAAGAAGTCTTCAAAGTATGGAGGGACTAAAGTGCAAAAGATAGGACTTCTATGTTAATTAGGATTCTTGTAAACCTAGGAATCTCTAGTATATAAAGAGATCCTAGGTCGTAGAATAAAAAATCAATCCATCCATAGAAAACACAGACTTCTCCAATGAGAGTCTGATTACAAAGTGTGTGTGCTTTGTATATTAGTTAGTTAGTACACCATAGTAGTTGGTGTAGCCCCATGTTATAGGTTGGGGTAAATAGGAAAACGTTTGAATGAAAAACCTTGTTTGTAATATGCTATTCTTATAATTCCGCTCGTGTTCAATATTATCTGTAAAACGATCCTAGATGGGCTAAACGATTTACAACAGTGTGGTATCAAGCGGGTGTTGCTCATTTGAATATCTAGATTCAAGGTTTTATGGTCGAAGAATAAAGAAGAAACCTAAAAATCCGTTTAGGTTTTTATGTTCGTCACTTTCTGGGCAGCCATGGTAAAACGGTCATAACTCATTCGTTAACCGTTGGATCGTCACGAAATTTTGAACGGAGGTTCTACACATATATATCTACAATCCTTCTGACCGTAAAGCGATCGTCAATATAAGTTAGTTTGATAAAAAAGTATGATATGACGATTGGTTGCAGAAAGAAGGGTTTTGGATTCAGCTTATGTAAAGGTAACAATGGAATCGCATGGTGCAAAACAGAATGTATGATGGATGTTCTATTACTTGGATGTCAAGAGAAGCATGCTGTACGTATCATCAATGTTATCAAGGGTTTTCAAGTTTGTACTGCCTAGGCTTTGTTAATTCATAATTGCCGAAGGAGATCAAAGCAAGATATCATCAATACTGTTGGGACGATGGGCTTAAAAGGTTTAGAGACATCATGGAATAACAGTAGGTTGATTAAGAAGTCATGGGGTTTTGGATGTCTAAAGTTATTATCAAAGAATTAAGGAAGTTCAAGCTTTTTATGAAGGTACTGCTAAAGTTCATGAAGGTACTGATGAAGTTCTTGAAGGTACTGCTCAAGAATAGAAAGTACTATGGCTAGTAGCAAATCTAAGTACTCAGCTGAGTATATGAAAGTAATGCTGCATTTCATTATTCAAGGTACCTGCTAGCTACCCTATAGTCAAAGAAATTGCTCGTTGTGATCAAAGTACCGCTGAAAAGATCAAAGTACCGCTGAAAAGATCAAAGTACCGCTGCTGTTTGTGAAAGTACCGCTAGTGTTATCCGATTACAACAAACATATATTTGGCAGTTTTTGTCTGTTTTTGGTCATTTAAGCTCGTTTTTAGAGGTAAAAGATATGTTTAATTAGGCACTTATCAGTGGGTCATGAGTCATGTTGGATATTTCAACAAAGGGCTTCCCTAGTACTACTTGTGACAGCCTAGGATCTATGATTGAACTAATATCCTCAACAATCATGAAGTATATGACATAAGTAAAGTTTCATACAAAGACGTGCATTCCCTTAATCCTACCCGTGAAATTATTCACTCCTCCATTTGTGTTTTCCCTAGGGTCAAATTTTCTTTTCATGATCCAATTATACAGCATTCGGGTCATGATATTCAGGGGCGAGTTAAAATCTATGTAGGCTTTCTCAATATGCACATGTCCAATGTTGCATGGTATTTTAAGGTTTGACGGACATCCTTCTATGATAATGGGGTTTCTCAGATATATTGAAGGGATTGGACCACACATTAGATACTTATGATATGCAAGCTCACTCCTGGTCGGGAATACGTCAAAATACTCCACCTCTAATTCTCCTACTCCTGCGTTTTCACCTACTTCGGGTTCCTCCTTATAGGAATCATCATTCTTCTTGATAATCTCAATAAACATCATGTCACCGCCATCTCTTTTCGTGCAAACAAATTCTGTGTTGGATGACTGGGGGACCAAGCCGAGCGATTCGAAGAATGAATTGATTTTATAGACTTTTTCAGTGATGAATGAAACTGATGGATCAAGTGATGAGGAAGGGTTGGTATTGATGTTTTCTGGGTTGTGCTTCTCATCTTGCTCTTCTTCTCCACGCTTACCGATTTGAGATTCGCCCGGCCGTTTGGGACATATCGTGGTAGTGTTGATCAAACCGTGGATTTGGGTTGAGCATTGGGGATCTACTGTTGGGTAAGAATGAGTAGACGAAACTGGAGAGGTAGAGTTAACTTTAGTTTCGGGCTCTTAACCGTGTCGCTAGGAAGCGCTCTTGCCATTCAATCAGTGATGGCCTTCAAGACTGTGGCGATTTTGTTGGTCATCTCGCTTTGTTGTTGTTTGAAATCGGCTTCAAACTTGGAAAATCTAGCGTCTTGAGATGCCATGAAGTTGGACACCAATCCTTCGAGATTTGATTGATTGTTAAAAGTTTGAGGATTGTTGTTGAAGGAGCGGTTCGAGAACGAACCGTTTGGCTGAAACCGGTTAGGTGGGTTTGAAAAATTATTTTGAGAATTTTGGGGTTGTCTCCACCTAAGGTTTGGGTGACTTTTCCATGACGGATTGTAGGTGTCACCAAGATTGTTTTGCTCGGGTTTGAAAGTGTACCACTTACCTCCTGCTTCGTCGGTAAACGAGGATGCGTAATCGACAATAGCTTGCTCGAGATTTTCTATGCAGTACTGAGTGTCGTGGGGACCACTGCAGATCTCACATGAAGAAGTGATTTTGTTTACTTGAATAGGTTGCTTAGGAGCAAGATGAGCTTCCATCAAGCATTGGACTTGATTTTCGAGATCGATGAGACGACGGTCGAATGTACTCAGGACATCTTGAGGCAGAGAGATTGCCTTGACCGGCTTAGGGAAATCCCTTGGGTCGTTCCAACTTTCGTTATCATAGAGGGCGACATCCTTTAATAATGCCCAGGATTCTTCGACGTTTCTGTCAGGAAGCTTACCACTGGCCGATTGGTCAATGGTTCGTCTTGTGGCGGGATTGACATGGTCATAAAAGATTTGGACTTAAAGCTAAAGATCGATGCCATGATGAAGGATTTTTTAGAGTAAGTCCTTAAATCGAGTCCATGCTTGAGAAAGAGACTCTCCTTGATATTTTTGGAACATCAGGATGTCGTTATAGAGTTTTGTAGTCCTTACCGATGGAAAGAATTGAGCAAGGAAACGAGTAGTAAGATCCTCCCATGTGGAGACCGATCCTGCTGGAAGACGTTCAAGCCAATTGCTAGCTTGATCGCGAATAGAAAATTGAAATAAACGCAGGCGCGTTCTTTCCCTATTTGCAACATCAAGGTCGAGTGAGTCCATAAGTTTTAAGAAATCCTTTAGATGTTGGTTCGGATCCTCGAACCGAAGTTCGTGGAATAAGCATCTGTTTTGCACCAACCGGATGGTGTCGGATCAAAGAGGTACCACATTGTTCCCTTCGGGGAGCTCAATAGTGTTCCTATAGCCCTCGTGGCTAGGTCTGGAGTAATATCCAAGAGTACGGATAGGATTCACATCTCCCATGGTGGTTGACGAGAATGATTTAAAAAGAAGCAATGTTTCTCACCCCAAAGTAGTAAAGTAAGATAGTAAAAACATGGGGCTACTAACTCACCTTAGCAAGATGAGTGAATGATTATCACGTAAACGAAGAACGATACACAATCCTAGACGCGACCTAAAGGGATGACGCGTCTCAGAAGAACGGAAAATACACGAAACATGTACGAAACGTTTATAAGAGAAAGAGACATCCATGTGTGTTTGTGCTTTTGTTTATTTTACAAAACGTGACTAAATAAAAGTATAGAGTTTTTCATTAAGTTTCTATGTTTATGCGAAAGTTACCATTTTTATAAAGTTTCCATTTTAGGAATGTTTAGAGTTTCCGGACGTGAATATCGTCCCCTATATTTGCTAAGTCCATATTTTCATAAACGCACTAGTGAAACCCTAACGTTTACTTTTCATGTCTATCTCGCTATTATTTACTAAACTTACTATTTTTAGTAATGTCCGACAATTTCGAAATAAAGTTTTTAGAAACCCTTAACCCTTCCCATTAGTATCTAAACGTTACGTTATTAATCTCTAAGGTCTTTGAAACTTAAATGGACTTACGATCGCACGAATAAACTATTTTTATAAAAACTCAACATCTTTTATAATAAATAAAGTGTCCAAAAAGTTACTCGACAAAAATATGGTTTATCTCCCTCGTCTTTGACTTTTAAGCTAAACGGCTAATTTAGGCCTTAGAAAACATCATTTCGGATAACTTTATTGTTTTATACAAAAGCCGATTAGAGATCGAAAGGGTCCGAATCGTCCGTTTTAGCTGCTGATCTGGTGTATACAAAAACAGTTTTGCCGCAAAATTTCCAAAACTTCATTTGGCCATAACTTGGACGTTTAAGTCTGTTTTTAATGTTTTTTATATTGAAACGATCGGGGAAACATATACTACCATAATCTTAGACTTTTAACACTTTAAAACATTTTTAAACACTCGTTTATGCTACATTAAATTTCGGACAGCCCCTATACATAACCAAATCACTTTCAAAAACCAACCACAACTTCTCAATAGTGCTTAATCTAACATAATCTCCATTCGCAACTAAACCAACAACAAAATCATACTTATTTCTAACCTAATCTCATACCCATTAATATTTCAACACACTAATCAACTCACTTTCAACCCTAACAAAATATTTATGTAAAAGTATTATAATAACTTCATTATTTCACAAGCTCATTTCATTTCTTTTTGAAAAACTAACACAAACACATAGGATTCAAAGTATATGCATAAGAACTTAAGAAATAGAAGAGAGATCCAAGAAATAATCTTACAATGATGATGAATAAGCTTAAGAAATAAGATCTTGAAAGAAGAAGTAATAGATCTTGAAAACCCAACAATATTTAACCCAGCCCTAGATTTTATAAATCTTGCATAAACCCTTTAAATCAATGAACCAAAGCTTCCAAACACCTTAGATATGACTAGAAATGAACCTACTATGATTAAAACTTGCTAGAAATCAAAGAAAACCAAATCCCTACAAGGGTGTTTTGGTCCGTGGGTTGTGGAAGAGAAAAGGGAAGAGAGAAAGATTTTTGAGGCTTGCAAGAAGTGACGAGAACCCTAAAGTGAGAAGTAGTATAGTATTTATAGGAAGAGGGATTAAGGTTTTATGATATTATGTGAACCATGACTCATGAAAGTTATATGGGAAGCCCCTTTGGGTCCTTCTGGTTCGAACGGCTATAGGGCAGGGGAAGGGGACCAAAACTAACTTTGAGCCACTTGGAAAATAAAAGGGGGTTTAATTCTAAATATTGCTAGTGGTTTAGTGGTCCTCCCTTGGTGCAAGAAGACAAGAAATATGTAAGAGTCACAAGCTCCTGTTGGTGCATGGGAGATGGATACAAAGATGTCATTTTCCTTAACTTCTACTAGCACATGCATGACATTTTTTTGATACTCTTCCATTTATTTTGAGCTTGTGCGTTCGAATAGAACAAAAGGGGGGGGGGGGGGATAAATGAATTTTTTAACATTACAACACGAAACAAATGATAACTAGGGTTTACATGCAAAGATGACAACTTTCCGGGTCTTCATTTGACTTAAAATGCTAAAACCGTACTACGTACGAGAAACACGTAAAAATCGCAAACGAAAGTGCACGTAACCTACGTAACACTATGGAATGGTAAAACCATGCATACAATAGGTAGACTACTCTCAGTTTAAGGCCGGAACGCGTTCGATGGTGTTTTTCAGTTTTACGCGGGGTAACTTCCCAGATTTAAGTCAAATTTAACCCTAACTTATAAAATTCAAAATAATGAACGGAATGGTTTAAAATAGTGACCTGAAATGTACGGGGTGTGATAGAATTGGCCACCATTTTTCTCAGACACATAGGCTTATAAAAACGGCAGTTAGAAAAAAGATCTCAAACCCAACTAAGAGTACACTGGTGACATGGATTTACATAAATCAGTGTTGGAGAAAGATGCTTCATCCCAACCCCTGATGAGGTGTCATTTTATACACTTTTTTGTGGCCATTTAACCCCTTAAATCATGCTTCATCCCAGGTCGATACGCCGTATTGAGCGATGTGGGATATGGCGTATTGGGGATTTCTTGGAGTAAGGACCACGTTTGATATCTTCTAGAATCTCCGTGTATAATACACCTTGGATACGGCGTATAGAGGATCTTGGATACGGCGTATTGGGTCTTCAATCCTTCGTGGTTATTTGTGAAGTGTAGGCACGGATACACCGTATCTTCTTGATGGATACGGCGTATTAATGTTAAACCAGTTGGTTCTTCTTCGTTGACCAAAGTATTATATACGGCGTATCGTTGATGTGGATACGGCGTATTCTTCAAAGTCAGATAATGGTCTTTTGATTCGTCAAAGTCTTGGATACATCGTATAGGTCTAGAATAATACGGCGTATTTACTGTCAGATCAGTAGACTTGCTCGAACTCTTCGTTTATGCTCCAAAATGTGTGCCTTTTAGCATAACTTCACCAAGTACTCCATAATTACTGCAATTCTCAAATATAAATGATTAAGTAACAATTCTTGCAATAATTATACAAAATGGGTTATTTACATGGGATAAATGATGCTATAAAATAGACGTTATTTGATGTCATCAAATATCCCCCACTTGAATCCTACTTGTCCTCAAGTAGCCTTTAGAAGTTTATAAAAATGTATCATTAAGGATATTTTCCATTAAAGCATTTATTTAATCTATTACAAGTACACAACCAAACACCTCACGAAATAGGAAGATGAAAACACTCAAATCACTCAACTAATCTATGTGGTAACATGTAACTAATTCGCTTAATTGCTCGGTCGTGACGAGTATTCTATCATAAGCTTGGCAAGGATACACATCTCCACCACTAAAGCTAAAGAGTAACAAGTTTATAAAGGTAAATATGAGTTTATATGATAAGGCTTATGGTTGATTACTCTAACTAATCTTTATCGATACCAATATTCCAGGAGGGCGACAAAGACCACACATACACACCTGTAACGACGAGATAGACACATGTGGCTACTCACTCCCATCTCGAATAAGCTAAAGAGTAGGAATAGTAGAGTAATATAGGGTATGGATCTTCTAACTTTCACCAATAGTAATAAACCAACAAGGCAGCTGAGACATGCATACATGGCCGTAACGACGGAATAGACATGCACGCTCGATCACATCCGTATTCGCGTAAAACCCATAGTTAATGATTAGGAAAGGGAATTAAATTGTTCTTAAATAAAAATTACGAAACAAATAGATCAAGTCTAAAATACAAGTTGCTAGACACTTTTTCCTGAATGTCACCATGATAAAGACACAACTATTTACAACGTCTTGATCATAGATCAAAAACAACAACCTAAGTTGGCGTTCCCGTAACGGTCAACTTCCTAAACATCTCATACTTTACAAGGCAAGTGGCGATATCTTCCAATTTATACAATACTCTACATCGTCGATTTGTATCAATGAATAATAGATCCTTGGTGTAATTCCTTTGGTAGTTGCGAAAAGATTATCTTCAAACTTTTCTTTCTCTTTTTTGTTGTGATTTTTCTAATTTTTTTGATTTTTTTAAACACTATACTACGAAACTCGATGTAGTTTCACCATCTTCACGATTATAATAATTCCTTTGATAATTCCTCGTTCTTCGGACGTACCATTAATTGTGATGGTAGTACAAATACATGAGTTTTAACTATAATATACATTCCCATTTGCGATGTGCAAATTCTTCCAACCGTACCAAAATTGACACAAGACTCGGGAAATACAAACTTTACACTTTAATTGGGTAAATACAAATTTTTACACTTTAAGAAAAACTAGCAAACTGTAAATTAAACTTTATCTAACAGGGTTAGGTTAAGGTGTAGGGGTGTAACAAAACAAATAGTTGGTGTAATCCTAAAGGATAGTGCTCTAGGGTTGTTCTAGTTGGATTCTCCTTGTAATAGACCCTTTTCTCTCTAAATGATGAGAGTTTGGAAAGTGTTTAACGGCGAGGTTAACTAACCGGTGTAGTTAGTTAATAAGCAACATGTAAAGGCGATTTGGGTGTAATCCTAAAATTTACCAATTTAAACAAGTTACTCCAATTAAATCCATAATACTCATTATTATGGTCTTGAATAGATATACCAAGCCAAGTTCTAAAGTCTACAACATCACCGGCACACTCATATTTTTAGTAGGAATTGGGGTATATTTTTCGTAAACAGAAAGGCTAAATTCTCACAATATCTAACAAGGGTTATTGTGTGCGGGTTATGTAACATGTAATTTCACAAAAAGTATGCTTGAAAAAAAATTAAATTTGAGCATAATTTAAGCATTTTAGTGTGAAAATTATGACAAGTAAACATTCTAATTCCATCCCCCCACTTGAATTATACAACGTCCTCGTTGTATATATAAAACATTAAATACGAGAATTTAAAAAGAATTAGAATAAGAAACTCCCTTGATAATTGCTCGGTAGATTCTCTAAGTTGCGTTTATGAGCAACATTGTGTGTTGAACAGCCGTCTCGAGGTTTCAAGACTCCAACACTTCAAGATTTCCAGATTTGTAAAATTCTCACAATATTCGTCGATATTTCTTTCACGAGGTCCTGTGTAAATTCTCAGAAAACAAATGCAATTCTATCTTCGTGTATTCATTTATTCGCTAATTAGACTCAAAATAAAATCCTAAAAACTGTACAGGAAGTCGATACGCTGTATCCATACCTCAGGATACGTCGTATTGATACCTATATATGTTGTATTCCTTTAATGAATACGTCGTATAGACTTTGCTGAAAATAAAGACTGGATGACGTCCAGATAGTCAACCCGCCGTATCCATAGGGTTTGGATACGCCGTATAGACAATCTGAGAAGACAGACTCGATAAAAATTGAAAATACATTCTGGGTTGTCTCCCAACAAGCACTTTTGTTTACAGAAAATTCTTTAACTTAGACTTGCCTCAATTTACTTCCATCCTTATAAAATAATTTTTGGTCGAACAGGATGCCAAATGGCACATACAAATTCTTGATTAGGAAAATGAATGACTTCCCTTTGTTAAGATGATTCCAAGTCATGATATTAAAATTTAATTCCTTGATAAAAGTTTCAGTTTTGAAAATTTTATTAGATGTATCATGACTTGTTTCCAAAAGCTTATTTGACCCATGTGCATAGGCACCAACATCGGTATTTATTACATCAGGTAACGGTTTGATAGATAAATCTCCCGAAGAGTGTTCACTATCGACTTTATCATCATCATTGTCCTTATCTGATTTTGAATCATTGGGATAAATTACGATAAAAGGAAATAGATCATTAAAGTTTAAAATGTTTTGTTCCTCCTCATCACATTCGGACAATGATGTTTCATCTTTCAAATTAAATTCATCGATATGTTGAGGGTTTAAAATTGGTTCAGTTAATAAATCTGATTAAGACGTTTGAGCATTATTGTAAACAATGGCTGAAAATTAATTCTCAAAATATTTAAAGAAGTCTAAATTATCAAAACAACTTACTGTAGGCTCGAGTGACGGAAACGAAGGCATATTGACTTTTTCATTATCATTTTCCGAATCCTTTTTCAAATTATTGACAGAAATTATTTTATAGGAAAATGAATTTTTGTCATAAATTACCGTGTAATCTTCATCGTCTGATTCGTCAAACGATATTCTAAAGTCAATTTCATTGTCGTTAAGAGAACTTATCGTAGGCTCACACAAGAGTGTTGCTTTAGATGTTAACGTGTCGTTAAAGACTATAGCTGGGAATTCAGTTTCAACAGATCTGAGGTCGTGAACGTCTTTATTATCCTAGATCTTTTCATACGTAGCAGTTTCCCAGTTATACACCTTACCATGCCTATGAGATTTTTCTTCCTCAAGCCTGATATACTCTTCCATAGTAATGTTGGGGTCGTCCATTTTAACCTGTAATAAATTCGCTAGGAAAGAAAACTGTCAAATAACTTAATACGCCGTATTCAGTGAACTGAATACGTCGTATGGATGTTTAGAGTCGAATGCGTTGTATTGGTTTGAAAAAAAATTATACGACGTATCCTAGAAAATGAATACGGCGTATTGAGTATTCGATTTAGAAGGTTACATCGAACTGTAATAATGCACACAAACACACAATATGCAAAATATACAATGCAGAAATCAAACACACAAAACAAACACACAAAATATGCAAATTAATCTAAACTAAACTATAACACTAATAAATAAGAATTAAACAACTTCACTCCCTGGCAACGGCGCCAAAAACTTGATGTGTCGTTGTGTGTAGGTATTTTATGTATCAAGTTTTACTATTTATTTTATGCCGACTATACCTAAAAACAACACTTTAACGGGTAGTGTACCCGGTCAAGATGTAGCTTCGTTGGCAAGTAGGGTGTCGATCACTAAGAGCGAGAGCGTTAATTCCTAAGTCTATCAGTATTTTAGTTATCTAAGTTAGTATTAATCTAATTTATGTTAATCCTAAGTTAAACCTAAACTAATGATAAGGGGGGTTTTAGCCTGAGAGACTGGCATAGTTTGGGTTATCTAACCTAGGGTTTTGATGACAAGTATAGCAATAAACACACACAAGAAGAATAACAAACGATAGAGAAGCGGTCGAGAACTATTGTAAGGAAAACGTATCAACCATGAATAATCCGATAAAACGCAGGTTTGTTTATTTAGTGCAATGATTGACTTATCTCGAAGGGCATATCATTCCTAGACTTAGGCGGTACTTCTTCCTAAGACCTAGACACGCTAATTCTGTCACAATTAGACGCATCCGCATAAAGCAAGCATTCGTTGATTATAATTTATCTTAGGAGATTAATAATGGTGCTCTTACTAAACCCTAGCTCATGAAGACTTTACCCACTTACTGCTTAACGGCTCTTTATATACTAGTAGTCCACTGTCTGAGTCCTTACCAATGGAATAAGAACGTACTCGTTGATACCAGGGTCACATTATGGCTCAACTAAGCTCACTAAACTAAAGGCAAGGATAGGTCAATATTTATGATCTTATGATTCTAGATATATAAATTGCAATATAGAGAGCTATCCCGGACTCTTAGCCTACGCCCAAACAACACCGAAGTTGCAGCGCATTAAATATGTAGGACTAGACCCAGTTGAATTATAGGTCGCATACTTAAGCACGTAAAAAAGTATAAGATGATAAACATAATCAAACAATCAACGATAAATTAAGAAAATCGAGATAAACAAACCAAACATTAGATCTTCATAAACATGGCTGATACCTTTAGGTATCAGCCGATAGTCATTGTAAAAATACACACGGTTTGATATATGAATGATTAAAATAAAGAAACCTTAATCGAACGCGTATTCGGTTGCGCGAAGATTACAAGAGTTTTCCTATGATCTTGAGTCTCTTTTTTGACCTTCTAGGCTCCTTTATTCGTCTCTTGGTCAACTTGGTCGTTTAGGGATTCACTTGCATATCTAAAACTGAATTTTGGGTCATCTATTTATAGGGTCTGGAAACAGGTCGATACGCCGTATCGAGCGATGTGGGATACGGTGTATTGAGGATTTCTTAGAGTAAGGACCACGTTTGATATCTTCTAGAATCTTCGTGTATAATACACATTGGATACGGCGTATAGAGGACCTTGGATACGGCGTATTGGGTCTTCAATCCTTCATGGTTATCTGTGAAGTGTAGGCATGGATACGCCATATCTTCTTGATGGATATGGCGTATTGGTGTTAAACCAGTTGGTTCTTCTTTGTTGACCAAAGTATTATATATGGCCTATCGTTGATGTGGATACGGCGTATTCTTCAAAGTCAGGCAATGGTCTTTTGATTCGTCAAAGTCTTGGATACATCGTATAGGTCTAGAATAATACGGCGTATTTACTGTCAGATCAGTAGACTTTCTCGAACTCTTTGTTTATGCTCCAAAATGTGTGCCTTTTAGCATAACTTCACCAAGTACTCCATAATTACTGCAATTCTCAAATATAAATGATTAAGTAACAATTCTTGCAATAATTATACAAAATGGGTTATTTACATGGGTAAATGATGCTATAAAATAGACGTTATTTGATGTCATCACTACCTTACTCGTGTGTTGCCTTAACGGAATATTAATTAGACGGCGGGTTCATGTAATTCGTTCATGACTTAGGAAATACTTACACAGATCATCACAAGTGTGACAAAGCAACAGATTTAGGATAAGCAATCTGAGGAGTAGTGCATGATTAGGTAAATACATCTTTTTATGATAAAGTTATCACCAGTAGTTTAGATTATATTTAGTTTAGTTAGCTAAAACAAACCAACCTCTCAAAACCATGATATTTACCTGCTTTCTTATAAATATAAAAACACAAAAAGAATCTTCTCTCAACCCTTTAGAATTCTGTTAGACCGTGTTCGAGCGTTCCCAACCTATTCCCCTAGAGAACGATAACAACCTCCGAGTCTTGCCTTACTACACTACAACGGTTAGGTACTATGCCTAGGGGATTGTAAAGCTTCCTGTGAAGTCTTCACAACCTCCACATCAAGTTTTTGGTGCCGCTGCGTGGGGAATAGTTAGGTTTCGATCATTGTTTAACTTAGTTCTACTCGCTTGATTCCTATCAAGTGAAAATTTTAATTCTAGTACATTAGCTTTCTCGTAGTCTATCTTTTCTTTGTGTTATTTGTTTTGTAATCCATTCTCGTCAACCACCATGGGAGACGCAAATCCTATCCATACTCTTAAATATTACTCCAAACCTAGCCTCGAAGGCTACAGGAACCCCATTGAGCTCCCCGAAGGGAACAATGTGGTGCCTCTTCGATCCGACACCATCCGGTTGGTGCAAAACAGATGCTCATTCCACAGACTTCGGTCCGAGGATCCAAACCAACACATTTAGGATTTTCTTAAACTAGTGGACTCACTTGACCTTAATGGTGAAAATAGAGAAAGAACGCGCATGCGTTTATTTCAATTTTCCCTTCGCGATCAAGCTAGCAATTGGCTTGAACGTCTTCCAGCAGGATCCATCACCACATGGAAGGATCTTACTACTCGTTTCCTTGCTCAATTCTTTCTACCAGGAAGGACCGCAAAACTCCGCAACGATATCCTGATGTTCCAATAACATCAAAGAGAATCTCTCTCAAAAGCATGGACTCGTTTCAAGGACTTACTACAAAAAGTCCCTCGTCATGGCATCGACCTTTGGCTCCAAGTCTAAATCTTTTATGACCATGTCACCCCCGCCACAAGACGAACCATTAACCAATCGGCCGGTGGTAAGCTTCGTGACAGAAACGCCAAAGAATCTTGGGCATTATTAGAGGACCTCACCCTCTATGACAACGAAAGTTGGAATGACCCAAGGGATTTTGCTAAGCCAGTCAAGGCAATCTCTTTGCCTCAAGATGTCCCGAGTACATCGGACCGCCGTCTAATCGAGCTCGAAAATCAAGTTTAACGCTTTATGGAAGCCTCCATTGCTCCGATGCAACCTACTCAAGTGAACAAAATCACTTCTTCATGTGAGATCTGTAGTGGTCCCCGCGACACTCAGTATTACATGGAAAATCCTGAACAAGCCTTTGTTGATTATGTATCCTCGCGTACCGACGGGACGAGAAGTAGGCAGTTCGCTATGACCAAGGACTAAGAAACTTTAACGAAGCTGCCAATATGTGAAAGCCGAACTTTAACTGGGCACACGCCTAAACATTTACCAGCCCACCGAACGGCTCGTTCTCCACCTACTCGTCTAATTGCCAAACGAAGCTTGAGAATGCACTATTTGATTTTGACTCTCATCAAGAGAAAAGACTATCCAGCCTGAGAACTCAACTTAGACAACAGCAAGACGACATTATTAGTGAAATTAATCTTTTGTGGAAACCCGTTTTTGAAAAGCTTGATGATACCCCCATTCATAACACTGCAGGAATCCCCGTAGCTCAAATGAATTTCATGTCTACTAACGACCCCACAAGAGAGGAGCTTCGAGCTAAGGTAATCAAAAGCCCATCAAAGTTACTCTCCCTAAAATATATGTCTCAGTCATCCTTAGCAGAACAAAATAGGAACCCTTCATCCCCAAAACGTGTTCACTTCATTAATTCAATCTTTATTCTAAATAGGGAAGATGAAGCTAAGGAAGAGGGAAATGTGAAGTCTAGTACAACCAAGTACGAGGATCATGAGATGACTGTGGAAAGCGAAGAGGAGCTCGAGGAAGAAACAGAAAAAGAAATCGAAGAAGAAGAGGAAGATAGCCCGAAACACTTTGACACTTTCCCCACTATGAAAGAATTAAGGTATCACGAATGGATTTTGAAAAACCCTAGACCCCATAGGTAAATGCCAAGATTAGAACTGGGAACTTGAATAACATTAAATTTTCTTGCATGATTGGCCACTTCGACAAAAAGCAAGCGTATTTAGATATGGAATCACCGATCAATGTAATGTCTATGCTTCATTATAATTGAATCATGAGCAAAAGGTTGGGGCCAAGAAAAAAACCATCAAACCTTGGGAAAATCTACAATTTTATGGGGAGAGTTAAGGGGTTAAAAGTTTTTGTTGAGAACTTCACTTACGAATGTGACTTCGTGGTGCTTGAGGATACCACTAGTGTTATTGATCATGACCTAGGGTTGGTTGTTTTCGAAAAACCGTTTGTAGAAGCAACCGGGCTCGTTTACGACAGGGAGAAAGGAACAATCACGTTTAAAAAAGATAAGGAGAAGATCGTGTTTAAAATGCCCCACAAGATGGAAATGTTCAAACACATAGATTTTACGGACATAAAAACCGATCACATACCTCCTTTTGTCATAGAAAGTGATGATGACAACAGTAAAAAAACCCACTACTCTGATAGCTTAGATTTGGGACCCGAATACAAATATGATGAAAATGTGTGCAGAGCTATTCGAAGCTTGATAGCCATGAAGGCCAAGAGAAACAAAGGAGTAGTCATGTAATAGCGTATGACTTCGAGTCTAGCTACAAGACTCATAAATAAAGAAAAGCGCTTTTTGGGAGGCAACCCAATATTTACTTTCCCGCATTTAGGAGTGTCCTGTGTTTTATTCTTTATTGTTTGTTTTATAATGTTTGAATCATTTTGTAATCATGCTTTGTTTGTTTGTAACTTCGTCTTATCTATAATCAAAGGTATTTTGCATAAAATAAGTGTAGGGGGATATATCCGGTTTATAAGAACCAGATTCAAACACTTAAAATAAATTGTTTAGATTAATTCGCGTCAGTTTCGAGTCATATGATTGTAATAATTAATCCTAGGTTTTTATGCAGTGTTTTCTACAGATATAACTAATAAAATTGTGTGCAGGAAATTTCTCATTAAAAATGAAGAGGAAATCTTCACAGTGCGTGGAGACGGTGTCGGGATTAAACCTGACGGCGTCGCGTCTCCGGCAATGTGAAGATTCAAAAATTTTCAAGTATTTTTGAAATATAAAATGTGCAATATTTAAAATTTGTAATTTTGTTGTAAACCTGCAGAAACCTATGATTATATCATCGCTTTCATCCGATCTTTACTGCTTTCATAGGGTCAAAACCCTAAACTCTCGTTGTATATATCTTATCCCGCTGATTTTACGCTTGGTGTAGTTGTCTTTGTCTTTGATTTACATGTTATATTTGACGAGAAGAAGCTTGGAAGTTCTTAGGAAGTTTAATTGGAGGACGATCTAACCAATTATCGCATGTTTCTTCTCCATTATTGAGCAAACCAGGGGAACATTAGTTTCTTTTACTTTTTTTCTTTTCCCTTCATTTGTTTTTACGGGTACTTCTATAGAACATTGGAGACAATGTTCAAATTAAGTGTAAGGGGAAATAAGCCTTAGAAACTATTCCTTCATTTGTCATTTGCTTTGTCCTTAAAATGATGGGTAATATATCGAAACATAGCATAAAAAAGGTAATTTTGACCAAAATTTAATTTTTTTATCACACATACCGACGAAAATCGAGTATTAATATCGTCTCATGGATAGGAATTTATATGACTAGCACAAAAACCCTTAAAATTCCACCCAAAAATGTGATGTTCGCTTTTAGATCTATAGGAATTCGGGTACCTATTTTTGATACCCAAGATAATTTATACCTTTAGCTTGTTTGAGTTATGGTTCGAATGCAGTCATATGTGTCTATTCCGTCGTTACGGATGTGTACTTGTGGTCTAGGTCGCCTTTTCTGGAACATTGGTATCGGTATTAAATTATATGAGTGTACCGGTAGTGTATTAAATTCTAGAACTTGTTTTTGTGATGCATCGCGAGACCGCATAGTGAGAACTAGGATTTGCTAGATAAGAGGCACTAGGATTAACCCATGTTTTAAACCTATAATTGTTATGATGATTACCTCGATCATATAACTATCCCACACCTTTGCCACGCACTCATTTTTAGTGCAGGATACCCTTAGTACACCCCTCCGAGCCTATCCTTTTTCATGGTTCTTGTAATTTTATGGTTAAGTCGGACTATTAATGAAGAGCATTGTCACCATTGAACCAATTGTTACACCTAAATCACCTTAGCCTACCTTGTATGTACTCGCTTTTAGTACATTATTGTTTTAACCCAAGTTAATTATTGAGTACATGGTTGCGTAGTCTTTATCCTTGTAAATACAGTTTTAGGACGATTGGGATTCATGGTAGTATTCATCTTATGAAGAATTGGGGAAGAAGTAATTTATTACCCCCAATAGAGTTCAGTAAGCTCCATGTTATGTTGATCCACCTCAAATCGGGTCATTAGTTAGATTGTAAATATCGAGTATGTAAAAGTTCAAGTGTAGGGGTGTATCTATAAACCCTCATGATGTATTATATGTTTAAGCAATGGCAGGTCAAAAGTATAAGAAAAAATGTATATAAAAAAATAGTGAAAAAAATGTACAGGCTGCCATTTGCTTATGTCTATGTTTATATTAGAGTCAAGAAAAGAAAAATAAAGAGATTGATGTAGAGTTGTGTAGAGTTTTTATATCTTTGTCTGAGTCTTGGCTTAGCAACCAAATCAGCGTGTGTTCTTATAAATATTTAGCTAACTCTTTCACCCCAAATTCACCCAAAAGCCACCCAAATATATCTCATCCGTTTTTGTTTCCATTAATGTTATCTTACACCTACACCCCACAACCCTTTAAAAAGACCTCTTTGACAGTAATGACTAGTACTTGCGCCTAGCGGTGGAGGCTTGATCCTTTACCAAACCTATGGTAATTTATATGCTATGATAGGTAATGAGTGTTGATTTTCCGTTTTCCATAGTTGTTATAATTTATTATACACCCGAGTGAAAGTAAGAATCCCAAACACTTATGTGAGGTGCCAGTATATACTTTCCTTGCTTTTAATTACGAGGTCTAGAAGGTTGTGTTGTAAAATACTTTTAAAGAGTAGGTTAAATGACCCCAATATTGCTATTGTCCAGGTAGAAAAGTCTATTTGCTTGAGGACAATCAAATCCCAATTGTAGGGGTATTTGATGAGGTGTCATTTTATACAATTTTTGGGGGCCATTTAACCCCCTAAATCATGTAAATATGCCCAGATTATGTGCTTAATCGTTTGTTTTTATGTTTTTAGCACTTGGCTTGACTTTGGATGAAATAACGTTGACCTTGAGCTCATTTGGAGATGAAAAGGACAAGATTATGAATTACTCCAAAATCTTAAAGAATCTATTGCATATAGAGTGTGGAGGACGGTTGTCGCCTATTATAAAGCGATGGCGTTAGGATCTTCCTCGTGGCCGGCGTCAGGACGTGGCCGACTTAAAGAGGATCTAGAATCATCCATGTGGCGATGGCGTTATGACTTCAAAGCGATGCCATCGCACCATTTTTACTATATTTACAAAACCGATTTTAGGGTTTTAAGTGTGTAACTTTGTATAACTTTTGGGTGACGAACCCTAGTCATTCTAGCAGCTTTTTAGGTCGTTTTTAGGGCCTCAAAACCCTATTGTACTACCTTAAATCCATGTTTTAATTCAAGTATGGTTATTTATCATTAATCATTTCAATTATGTCTATGTGGTTGTTGATTAATTTTGTTCTTACTTTTCTTGTATAACATGGCTAGGCTAAACCATCATTTGTATTTATGATGATTTGCATGAAACTTAGGTTGTAGTTCCTTTTTAATGTTGCTTCTTGTTGATGGATGTGCGTGCTTAGGTCTAGAAAACTAGCCAAAAAGATACTTAACTTGGCATAGACGTCTAGGAAACACGAGGTGTTGTAGACAAGGATACCATCGGTAACAGTCTTCATGCTACCTTACCCTTTATATGGTTGATCTTATTAAGATATTTCACATGCATTTAATATACTCTTAGGGGCCTTGTAATAGTCTTCATACTACCTTACTTGTGAGTTGCCTTAATGGAATATTAAATAGACGGCAGGTTAGGTTCGTGTAATTGTTCATGACTTAGGAAATACTTACACAGATCATCACAAGTGTGACAAAGCACCGGATCTAGGAGAAGCAATCTAAGGAGTAGTACATGATTAAGTAAATACATATTTTTATCATAAAGTTATCACCAGTGGATTAGATTACATTTAGTTTTAATAAACAAATCAACCTCTCAAAACCATGATACTTTTACCTGCTTTCTTTAAATATAAAAACACAAAAAAAGAAAAATCTTCTCTTCTTAAATCCCCTTATAATATGTTAGATGTGTTCGAGCGTTCCCAATCGATTCCCTAGAGACGATAACAACCCCCAAGTCTTGCCTTACTACACTACAACAGTTAGGTACTCTGCCTAGGGGATTATAAAGCTTCCTGTAAAGTCTTCACAACCTCCGCATCAACCCAATAACACATTAAAAAGTAAATTTTATGTTGTTAGCCTCGTTTTTAGTAAAGTGATGGTCATTATATATTCTCGAGCCTTGTATAGGAAAACATAGCTTACGGGAATTAGTCTAAGCTAATTGGTCCTAGGTGTAGGCTAAAGCCCATGTATTCGGCCATATAAGCCAAACGACCCAAATATGGAGTCCACTCTCTTTGTACTATAAATACTACCCTCCTAGCATGTTAGCAGGGTGTTGGTTACTTATTTTCTTTAAGTTTTCTTCTATTTTTTTTCTTCCGTTTACTTTTCTCTCTTTAAAACCTTTTTGTCTCTCTAGCTTTCATATTTATTTCGTGTGTATGATGTTTTTGATATACTCTAACATGTGGTATCAAGAGCCTAGGAGTGTTTAGTGATTTGTGTGTCTTTTGTTTGTCAAAAACTTGAAAAGGTGCATTTTGTGTTCATATACACGAACCAAAAGTGTAAATTTTTTGGTATTAAAAACCTTAAAGTTTGTATTTTTATGTTAGATCTTGCCTTGAAATACTTAGTTTTGCAAAAGAAATCAACAAAAAACGTTAGGCGAAACATATGTTGAAGGAGGCGAAACATATGTTGAAGGAGGCGAAACATACATTAGGCGATTTATACCTCTCCTTCAGGCGATTTTTACGTGTTTCCTCAGGCGATTTATACGTTCAGGCTATTTATACGCTTAGGCGATTTATACGTTTAGGCGATTTATACGCTTAGGCTATTTATACGCTCAGGCGATTTATACGTTCAGGCGATTTATACCCTCAGGCGATTTATACGCTCAGGCGATTTATACGCTCAGGCGATTTATACACTCAGGCGAAATATATTACTATCAAGGCAGTGTATACACTGGGTTTTGCCCAGGAATTTTTATTTTTGCTTTCTTCTCGCATTTCTAAAATCCCGTGAAATACTCTTTTATTTTCTCGGTTTAATCAAGATTTGGTAAATCCCCGTTTTTAAAACAGAGTTCTAGTGTAATTTCAAGGACTTAATTAAAAAAAAGAACAACTCATAATACTTGATCACTAAAACGTTTTAGTATATATCCATTTCACATCATTTTGCATAATGCGACTATACAAGACATTTATGTTGCTGGTTCTGAAAAACGTCCACCTATGCTCAACTCAAAGACAAACTATGTTCATTGGTATTATATCTTTTTGTTATGCAAAAGAGGTAAATAAATAGAAAGTAATTACAAATTCCTTATGCCATGGTCCATATGTCCATCTGAATGGTTCCTGACTGGTAATCCAGTCGTGAGTTCCTATTGCTGAAACTCTTTCATGAGCAGACTGATAATGAAATTATGATAAAGAAGTAAAGAAATGGGAGTGATGATCAACATTAGATTATTCTCCAGGGGTCTCCTTGAAGACATCTATGCTGCTGTTGATAGTTGTGAAACTGCTTAAGAAATCTGATTACGTGTTCAACAAATAATGAAAGGTTCTGATATTGAGATACAAGACAAAAAAACCTAAGTTGTTTAATGAATGGGAAAGGTTTACTTCTACTGATGGGAAATCGATTGAGTCTTATTATTATCGTTTCTCAAAGTTATTGAATGACTTCAAAAGAAACAAACATTTTCCAGAAAAGATTGCCAGCAATCTCAAGTTCCTAAACAACCTACAACCAGAATGGAGATGACATGTTACCATTGTTCACCAAATAAAGGATTTGCATGAAGTAGATTACACTCAGTTGTATGATTTCTTAAAATACAATCAGGTGGAGGTAAATGAGTTGAGGGCAGAACGACTTGCAAGAGCACATGATCCTTTGGCACTAATGGAAAATTCCAATAATCCTTACAACTATCCAGTGTTTCACCAAGATCAACCATCACAGATTACCTACATGCAACAACCACTACCCAACAACAACTTCATCACACAACCTTTATTCAACAAGAACTACATGCAACAACCAATGCCAAATCCCGAAGACATTACAGATCCCACAACTACAATGAACATGGTACTTGTACTAATGGATAAAGCATTCAAACTAAACTACTCAACACCAACCAACAACAACCAGAGAATTTCATCAAACCCTCGTAATAGGCAGATTGCATAGCCGGGTATGAATTTGGGTCAAGACAGACAGATGCAGATGGTTGGAGGTAATGGTGGGCATCAGTTTAGATAGTATGTTGGACAGAATGTTGGGAATCAGAATAGGTATAATGCAGTACAGAATGTCAGAAATCAGATTGTTCATAAAGCAGTTAAGAATCCGAGTGTTCCGAATGTTAGAATCAGAATAGGCTTATTGTTGTTTCGGGGATTGCTAATCAGAATGTGAATCAGAATGGGAATGGTAATGTTGTAGCAGCACGGGCTAAAGGTAATGGTAATGGGAACAACGGAAATCAGATACGGTGTTACAACTACAGAGGAATGGGTCATCTTGCTAGGAACTGCATAGTCAAACCAAGAAGAAGGGATGCTGCTTATCTTCAGACTCAGTTGTTAATTGCTCAAAAGGAAGTAGCAGGGATTCAACTTCAAGCTTAGGAATTTGATTTAATATCCGCTGTAGGGGATCTTGATAAGATCGAGGAAGTCAATGCAAACTGCATTTTGATGGCTAGTTTGCAGCAAGCATCAACATCGGGTACTCAGACTGACAAAGCTCCCGTCTATGACTCAGATGGATCAGCTGAGGTACACCATTATGAAAATTGTTATGATAATGATATATTAAGTATGTTTACTCAAGAGGAGCAGTATACTGAGTTACTCGAACCTATTTCTGAAACACACCAAGTTTAACAGAATGACAGTAATGTTATCTCTGCAGTTTCTAGTGTGGAACATTATGGGAGAACAGTAGAACAAAATCCTGCTACTGTTGAGGAAACACGTGTTTATTTTGAATCATTATATAATAATTTAGCTATAGAGGTTGATAAAGTCAACTCGGCCAATCGCAAAATGAAAGAAACAAATGCTGATTTGACCACTGAGCTTGCTATATATAAAAATCAAGAGAAGTGTTTTGAAATTAATCAAGAAAAATATGATAAGCTTGAAAGATGTTACCAAAAGTTTGTTTATCAAGAGCAATGTCTTATTAAAAAGATAAATGTACTTCACTTAAGTTCTGCTAAAACGATAACGACTTTGAATAAGGAAATTGCAAATCTAAATAACCAGCTTTCAAAGGAAAAGTCAACGGTTTCCCTTCTTCAGGAAGAAAAGAAAAAGTTGAAAAGTGATTTCAAAACACGCGAAGACGAGCTTCTTTATAAACAAATTTAACTTGAGAATAAGATAAAGGAATTAGATAACATTTTGGTAAAAACGGGTCAATCGATTCAAATGATGTATATGCTTTCACCTAAGCCAGACTCGTTTTACCACACTGAAAAGAAAATGGCTTTAGGTTATCAAAATCCTTTTTATCTCAAGCAAGCTCAGCAGAAGCAACAGAGTTTGTATAATGGCAAAGTTTTATTAGAAAAGCATGATCCTCCTGTTGTGTATGATTCAGAGGAGACACTGCAACTTGCTCAAAAGAGTCGCTTAAAAATGAAATAATTAAACAAAGAAATAAACCAGCAAATTATGCAAAGATTAATCAACTTTCAATGGTTTGTGTTTCTCAAAAGGCCAAGTCACGTAAAGAGTTGTATTTTTAAAATACTTCCAAAACGGCCAGTGTTTCCAAATCAATTTCAATACCAAATGAAGAGTTTTCGGATGATACTTCTCTAAGTGTTGCACGATTTTTTTTAAATGAGGTAAAAATCATCATTGTGACTCTTCAACGTGTTGTAAAACAAAAAATGACATTAGATATACATAATTGGTCGTCTGCTGTTCATCAAGAGCTTTACAAAATTATAAAAGATGAAATTTTTCCTATCGTTAACCAAGTTGATGCTAGAGTTCAAAGTTTCGAAATACAATTTTTAAAAGAAGCAGCTAAATTTGTTCGAGACTTTAAATCTCTTGCAAAAGAAGCTGATGAATCTCTTGCTAAGCACAAGGCTTTGGAATATGAAATCGAGCGTCTCTTGAAAGCAGTTGTCAGTCAGGATATTATGTCTATTGTGCAAAGTAATTATGTTGTAGATACAATAAATCTCCAAACTGAGCTTGATCGTACGAAAGAAAAACTTAAAACTTGCATTATTACAAAGGAAAAAGAAATATGTTGTTCTTTGGAATAATTGGTACAAAAAATGTGAAGAATACAAATATGATAAGATTTCGTATGATAAAGCTTATAATGACATGCAACAAAAGATCGAAAGGTTGCAAGCTCAGTTAGAAGATCTCAAGGGTAAGAGTAAAGATACTTCATGTGTATCAGATACCCTTGATCCTTTATCTCGGAAACAAGAAAATGAGAACGTGGAATTAGAGTTTTAGGTTTTGAATTATGCAAAATAAAATGAACATCTTAAGACAACATACAAGAACCTTTTTGACTCTATCAATGTGAAACGGGCTCAAACCAAATCCATAATTGACTCTTTGCAAGAAAAATTACATAATACGATTTATGAAAATGCCAAGTTAAGAGCCTAGCTATTTGATAAGGTTTCTGAAAAAAAGGACACCACCAAAGGTACGAGTGCGAATACTAAGTTTGCAAATCAATCAATCTTAGGGAAACCACCTTCTTCTTCCAAATCAAAATTGTATGCTATAACTCCTTTTCCAAATTCAAAGGTTATTCTCAAGGTTGGTGAGACGAATGCTTTGCTAAAACCAGTCACTTCAAACTCGGTACAAAAAACTCAAGAATCAAAAGTTATGAATAACACGAAAGTGATTGCCCTGGGAATGTTTAGGATTAATCCTACCATGAATTCTAGGGTAGATAATTTTGTGCCTAACAAACATGTAAAAGCAAGCGTTAGGATAAAATCGATCATTGTTTCACTACCTCATTCATTCACTTACACGAAAGCGTGTCACTTCCACAATAAATGGTTTAGAATGTTTTTTTATTTTTAGGATTGTAATTTGTATTTTTAATTTAATGAAATGAATTTAGTTTGTTTTATAAAATTGGAAAAAAAGTGGTGGGTCCCAAAAAAGTGGTGTTAATGGTGTTATGATTACCTGGGTAATTTTGGTGTTGGTGTTACAGTGTTAAAGCTGATGTGGCGGTGTTAATGGTGTTACCACACCTTGTGCTCTAAGTAAATATCATATGCTTACTTGTCATAACATGGATATATCATACCTTCTTGAAGTATTCTGCTATTTTATGAAATTTGCCCTAAAAACTTACTAAATCGGATGCTACTACTTATTCAAAAGCACTACCTCTTCAAAAGCACTACCTCGATAAGACCTTAGATTCACAAGGATACCATTTAAATCCTAAACTAAAAGTTAAAGATGATTCATGATATAAAAATCAACTGAAATAATTTCCTTATCGTTGATAGCTTGTGTTCAATCTAGTTTTCCATATATTTTATAAAATGCATGCGATACAAAAGCAAAAAGTAAATTTATAAACAACTGAAGCACATAAACAAAAAAATGCAATTGAAATCATAAGGATTATAAAAAAGATATAAAACTTCCACGGCAAGCTTGAAGTTGAAATTCTTTTGAATATTTGTTTCATATTTCCTTAATTATATCTTTGACTGAATCTTTTAACAAAGACGACCTGAATATTATGCAGCTTCTGTTAGTTTATGGATGATAAATTAATAGATGTGTGTTAGGATCGAACTCAAGATCACGGGATTGCACTCACTACGAGTTAACAATTAATAAATAATATATTTGTTAATTTTACACGTAAACGTTTAACGGTCGTTAAGTATTTAACGGAAAAGACTAACGACCATAAGGGCAAGGACAAGTACATAATTACATAATTGATGTTACATAATGTTACATAATTAATGTTACATAATTAATGAATTGATGTTACATAATTGATGTTGCATAATTAATGAATTGATGTTACTTGTTCACCAAGTATTAGGGTTAGGGTGCCTATATAAACACCCATATGGAGAGGTGAAAGACACACAATAATCCCTAAACTCTATCACTCCTTTGTCCTACATTCGACCCCATAACCTTGGGTTGATCGGATCGAATCGTTCGTTTAAACGCTACGTGTTATCAAGCTAGTGATTGGTTAACTCGATACATAGCGTGTGTACAAGATCGTGATACAATCTTCCTTTAGATTGTTCTTGGATTGTTTTCGTATAAACCCTAATTAGGGTTCTTGGAGATAATCCCTAAGCAATTTGATTCTTGTTCGGGCTAGAATCAAAAGGTATGTAACCCTAATTCGGTTAATTATTCAAACATGTTATTTGATCCTTTATTTGCTTCCGCTATTCTATGCTTTGATGTTATGGTTTAATATAATTGTTATGAAAGTATAAAACCTTCAGTGGCATCACGAGCCATTTTAACATGTTGATAATTACCGAAACCTAAAATCAATAACTAATATTGTATTGATGTTAAAATACATGATTTAGGGTTTTATAAAAAAAAAATTTCTTCCTCTATAAGTTTTGACATTTTAACGGATAATGAATTTAGCCTCTCACACATTTCATCAAACACATATTATGCATAAAAAACAATAATCAGTTCGTTACTAATCCAACTCAGAATTTATTCGCAAATCAAATAGAAACGCACTATAATCAAATGGTTAAAAAAATCATCGGGCTTTAAAAAACAAAACATGTAATTCTAGTCAACTAACCTTTAATTGAGAATCAGAAGCTGACGGAGATCTGGAAGGATGGCAATGACGGGTTGCTGAAACGGATATGATAAACAATTGAGAATTAACGAATCCAAAGAGCATGTAAAAACAACAGAAATTGATATAATCGAGATCAAAATGTATTCTGCCTAATAACACACATTAAAGATTGTTTTTAACATTCAAAGTAATTACTTGAAAGTTAACTGTGCAGAAGAATATGTATGGGAAGCAGGGTGGAGTATGTTGGGTTAGGAAATTTAGTGATAGTAGTATGAAAATGTGAAGTATGAAAGTTGTAGGATCTGTAGTACTCTATTTTCAAGCATGTATTCAGTTTGTTGTATGTCTGTTTTTGAAGGACAAGAAACATGTTTCTTGGTCCATTTCTGTTTCCATGTATACTTATCTCTTGATGATTAATATATACTTCACATTTTCATCGGTTAAATTATTCTTATTTCATGGCAAGGTTGCTTATTTATTCAAACATATAATTGTATTAAAAAAATATTTATAAAAATTGCAATATGGATTAAAATGCAGATTGACGCTCATCGATCTCCATTGACTGCAATGGTATTCTCTTCAAATGGAATGTACATAGCAACATCATCGGAACAGGGGACTATAATTAGAGTTCACTCTATTTCAGAAGCAACCAAGGTGTAATGATATGCACACAACTTATGTTTTAGTTTTTCAGTGTAGCTACTAACTCGGTGTTTGGATTTGTGTTTTGGAACTGATTATATACGGGTCAAATAGTTTAGACTTGTCATTAAAGGTTAAAACGAATTGCGGATCTACCCCTTGAACCAGATTATAGTGACTTTTAAAACGAACATCTAAACACGCCCTTAATGAATCTTTTCTTTTGTAGAATACTAGTAATCTTAAGATCAACCAAGAACAATAAGTGAGATGTGGGTTGGATTGTTAGAGAAACTTGGATGGAATATGGATGATGTATTAATGAAGTGTGTGGAAAACAAATGGAACAACCAACCCTCTCCAAGGCTAGGAGAGGGTGTATATATACTACATTGGCCGGCCATGGGCTGGAGTTGGGCCACCCATGGGCCTTGGGCCGGACTAGATTACTAATCTAATCCTTATACTAACTACGAGCTAAGACTTGTTACAACTTTGGAAGTGACCGACACTTTTCGTGTTTCCAACAATCTCCCCCTAAGGGAGGTCACTCCAATTTACAAACTTTAAACCTAGCATACTATGCTTTATCCTTAGTCTTTAGCTCGTACTCTTGACTTTCTCTTGTGAATATGTTGTAGTGATCATTGACTTCTTGGATTGAGCTTGTTCCTTGAACTTGTATTTGACATAGTGATCTTGAGCATCTTGAGATCATCAACCAAGCACAATCTCTTTGCCATCTTTGAAACTTTGCCACCTTGTGGACTTGCGACTTCTGGACCGACATGCTCATACCATTCTTGAAAAGCTTTAATGTTGCATCTTTCTTGAAATTCTTTAACTTTAACACTTTGACACTTCTAGAAAGATGTGTGGTATCAGAGTAGCGGAAGTCTTGAAACATGTACTTGAGCTTTCATGATGACTTTATGTTTGTCGGTCGGGTATGAGCATGTGGTTATGGATCTTGTGAGCCAGCTGGAATCAGGAACCTCCACCACCATTTTACATAGCCTGCATAAAACAGTTAGCAATAAAGCAGGGGGACGAATATGGCTTTGTCATTCGCCCAGGTTTGGTTGGAGAAACCTTCGAATCCGTGAGGATCGACCTGTGATCAGATAGATTCAATTTAAGAAGAATCTTCTTGACAGGATTTCCAGCTGAAGTATTGAATCTTTCTAACACATAAGTATTAGATTCATCGTACTCAGCATGTTCTCATTATCGGAACGTCTCAAAGCAGACAGCACGATAAGAGTGAACCAGTGAGTTACTATCTCACCGATTGATATAGAAAATTGATTTGAAAATCAATCGGTGTATCACTTACAAAATTGTTTTTGTGACACACCGAGAGTGTTTATCATTTCAAAAATTCATTAACAACCGTTGATCCATTTCCTGGAACAAGTTTGATTCTTATAGAATCGCACCATCGTTTCTTTCCAGTTGTCACAAGTTTGATTCATAAAGAATCGCACAAGTTACCTACCATGAGCTTGTTTGATGTTGACTCAAGCAGGATTTCCATCTTCATTGTGAATGAATTCACTCTGATGTTCTGGCAAAATCACAAGGATAATGCGAAGGACTCTTAATAACTAATCTTGTCTTTTGCTCTATCATCTTTATCATAGGGATTCCTGATATTCTTCTAGCTACAAGTTCTTCAGGCTCCGTTCATGCTTTCCTTCTTGGATTGGCTGTAGATCAAAGGTAAGGAAACTAGACGTGTAGACCTATTGTTACTATACATATATAACAAAGATATGTTTCAGCGACTTACTATAAATGTTATATTGTGATCACTAACGTAAATTTGTTTAGAAAAACCATAAGTATGTTATTCTCAATTCCGGTTAAGGTGTTACAATCATTTCTTTTTTTACGTTCTTAAGGTGAAGTAAGATTTATTTTTTTGTTTTTTTCAAACAGAAGTAAAAGGTCAAGTACATTTCTTGGAACAATTATTCCGGATACTGTTAGTGATGCACTTGACTCAGCTCATCATGTTCTTCATAATGCAGTTTCACCCGGAGTAAAGAGGTAGCATGCATATAAACAAAAATGGCACACTTAAATCATGCAAATGAATATTATTAATTTCTTCTAATGACCTTGGTTCTGGTACGTTTGGCCCAACTATACCATGTATTTTTTATCACCGTTATTGACTAACACAGTTTTGGTGACAGTTATGCGGTGATTCACAAGGTTGAGCGAGCCAATGACTCATCTACATCTGAATCTACGTCTTTCAGGTGAGTAATCTGAATTCACTCCACCGGGTGATGTCGAATTTTTAAGTGCTAATGGGTCAAATCTAATACTTAGGTAAAAGGGAAACCGGTTGACGGGTTATAAACAGCCCATGACATTATCAAGTGTTTGTTGAATGAAATTGGATCCTTATTGCTATAGTCGTAATTAGTATGTTGAATATTTACAAAATCTAAATAAAAAAGCAACAAAGGTTAGCGGGTCAGGCTGACATGGTTCGTTCGTTACAACCTTTAGAAATCTATAGGCTTTGACCCGTTACCCAACTATCTTAATGCACCTATATTAAAAACCAAGCCAATCTGAATTTTGCTACTTCTTTGGTTTCAGAGCCACAGTATCCATAATTACATACAACGGATATTTCCTGGAGTACTTCCTTAATATCAACCATCGGAATGAGTCTTCCTGGGCATTGGATCGAGAATTTAATCTTTTAACAGCAATTTAGAGCTAAGATGATCAATCAAGAGCAACAATGTTATAAGAACTTGTATATCGTGTCTTATCATTGTATTATAAGTGTTAGTGGGTCATTAACACGAGTCGCTTTTGTCACTTACAAACATTTAATAATCTGACACCATAAACAAAGATAGGTTACAAATCAAAAGTACCGATATATGAAGTATCATTTTGACATACTTATCTGAGTGTAACATTGTTCCAAAACCAATTTTGATACACTGAGTAGAACAAGAAATTATGTCATTTATTAATCGAACAAATCGTTTGAAACATGTCTTTACAACCAACGTTAACACATAATTATCCATCACAAAGTGCATTTTTTCTGCTATAATTAGTATATATTGAATATTAAACACATTTTTACGATTTTAATAAGATATTTAAGAAAACCGTCCAACGGACGGGTAGAGACCTAGTATAAGTATATATCAAGTACTACTGAATATAGTTTACGGTTATCAGAAGGTTTTGGTGAATAATAGGGCCTATTTTTAGTTGCGGCACAGGGTCATCAAAATCAATGAGACTTAACAACTATAACCGGAGAAAACCAAAATAATCCGTCAAAGATTGACCGGGAGTTTTAAATTTTTAACAGTTTCGATCAGCACCCCCCCTTGATTCAATTAACAAACTTCAAGCTGTGCTTTGGTTACTCGCATGTGTTTTGCTTGCGGAAGAGCGTTCGTGAAATGTTTAAAAGCTTCTAAAATAACTAGTCGTAATGTATATAAGAGTATTGACTTCATGAACATATATCTTAAATATTAGTCAAATAGAAAATTAATTGCAACAAATAATATATATACCTTACAATTTAACACGCACCCTATTACGGTCCTAATTATAGAAATATATAACCAAAATCCACCATTTTTACATATATACCGAGAAGACTAATGGAGGTTCCTTATGTATACATCTCCCTCATAATCCTTCTAGCTTCATATATCGTCACATCTCACCTTCGTCGCAAATCCTCCAACCTCCCGCCTACCGTCTTCCCGTCTATCCCGATCATCGGCCACCTTTACCTTCTAAAACCCCCTCTTTACCGAACTCTTGCCAAAATCTCCGCTAAATATGGCCCTATTGTCTTCCTCCGCTTTGGCTCTCGTCGCGTCCTCTTGGTCTCCTCTCCTTCTGCATCCGAAGAGTGTTTCACTAAGAACGACATCATATTTGCTAACCGTCCTCACACGCTATTTAGCAAGATTATTGGTAATAACTACTCTAGTCTTGCTTCATCATCTTATGGAGAAAATTGGCGCAACCTTCGTAAGATTGCATCAGTTGAGATTTTATCTATTCATCGTTTGAACGAGTTTCATGATATACGTGTGGATGAAGGCAAACTTCTTGTACGTCAATTGGTGACAAGTTGTTCTTCTAGTGTTAATGTGAAGTCAGTTTTGTATGAGTTGACCTTGAATGTTATGATGAGGATGATATCGGGGAAGAGGTATTTTGGAGGTGATATTCCAGAGGTCATTGAGGAAGAAGGAAAACGGTTTAGGAAGATACTAGACGACATGTTTTTGTTTGGGGGTGCTGCTATTGTTGGCGATTACTTGCCGATTTTGAGTTGGTTGGGAGTGAATGGATTGGAGAAAAAGTTAGTTGATTTGGCTAAAAGGAGGAAGGTTTTCTTCCAAGGATTGATCGAACAACTTAGGAAATCGAAAGGGGTAAACAAGAAGAAGACGATGATAGAACTGTTGTTATCGCTACAAGAATCAGATCCTGATTACTACACGGATGATATGATTCGAAGCTTCGTCCTGGTAAGATACTTTCAGGATCTGTCAATTCTTAGATTTCTCAGTACTTGGTGATAATTAGCCGCACTACTAGTTGTCACCTTTAGTCCGGGACCATTCGACCAAGAACCCAACAACTTCAGTTCATATTTTTCAAATCTGTTATATTTTCTTAGGATTATAATGATAATGATATTAACCTAATTGTCGACATATACTACGTCTTCCACTCACATAAAAAAGTTTTTCGAGTCCTACAGTAAGGATGTTGTGCAAAACTTTTAAAGAGTCGTATAACTAATTCCAACCTCCTACAACATGGGGCCATCCACCATGAGAATCTTAATTCAAAATTTGTGTGATTACTAGATCAAAGCATTGGTTAAGCCGAAAAAAGTCACGTTCCTCTTATATAATCACATAAGTCTACGCTTATAAGTTTAGCCAAACATTTATTTAGGCTTATTTAACATATACTCCCTCCATCCTAATAAGTGTTCACTTGCAATATGTATAAAGTTAAAAAAATTCTCACTAACTACACTCTTTATCAATCAAAATTTTCTTTTTTTCCCATTAAAACCTCTTCTTATTGTTTGAAATGTAAAGTTGACACTTATTTTTGTCTCAAAACAGTAATCTAAACGCTTATTATATGACGAGGAGAGTATAACCTAATAAACTTATAATCTCATCGTATAAGCTTAGTCAAACACCCCTAATAAGCAAATATAATTGGTGTTTGCTTGTCACTTGTTAACTCAGATTGCTGTGTGGAGAAGAGTAACTTACTTGTCCATTTTTAGCAACTTCTTTTGACTATTATATGAGTCCTTAAAGTCAAAGTCTCCGCTTAAGATTAGCTTGAGCAGAAAACTTCTCATAGCAATAATTAAAGAAAAAAAATTAGAGGACAAAATTGATCCCCATGAAAGTGAAAGTAACACTTTCTTTTTAATAAAAATAGTATAATTTTGTTTTAATTATATGCGATATAAAAAAATAACTGAACGAAAAATATAAACTTTGATAAGTTATAAGCAGTAAAACAAAAAAATACAAAGCAAAAAACTATAAAAAAACAGTCTTGTCATTTTAATAAAGTGGGTAAAACTGCTGAAATAAAAATATAAATTTTGACAAATAAAATTAGTAGAAGTCAATATATAGGAAAAAAAACATAAAAAATTGCCTTGTTATTTCTGTTAAAAAAAATGCTCGGGTTTTAGTAATATTTAAAAGTACCCTTCCATTTTGCCCTTTAAAATTGGTGAAACGCGGACATTTAGTTCATAATCATAGAAGTCAAAATCTAAAACGTCCCAAATTGAAATTACAAGAATCATAAAGTGTACTCTTTTTATGTAATTAGACTCTCTATACGATTATAATATTTGTGATTTAAAGAGAATGCTTATTGTGATTAGGTCCTATTATCCGCTGGCATCGATACTTCAGCTGGAACAATGGAATGGGCTTTGTCTCTTCTATTGAACAATCCACAGGTTCTAAAAAAAGCACAAAACGAAATCGACAAAGTTATTGGTAATGATCGTTTTGTTGATGAGTCTGACTTGGTTAACCTACCATACCTTCAATGTATTATAAATGAGACATTTCGACTATGCCCGCCTGGACCCTTGTTAGTTCCTCATGAATCATCAGAAGATTGTGTTGTCGGGGGCTATAACATCCCACGCGGGACTATGTTGCTTGTGAATCAATGGGCGATACATCATGACCCTAAGTTGTGGACTGACACTGAAATGTTTAAACCGGAAAGGTTTGAAGGGATAGAGGGCACGAGAGATAGGTTTAAGCTAATGCCATTCGTGTGGTTGGATCGACTTTGGGATTGCTGATTCAATGCTTTGATTGGGAAAGGTTAAGTGAAAAGATGGTCGACATGACTGAAGGTCCTGGACTCAACATGCCCAAAGCCGAGCCTTTGGTAGCCAAGTGCAAACCGCGTCTAGAGATGCAGAATCTGCTAACCACACTATGACTTGTGCAACATGCTATTAGCTAAAAAGGAGTGCGTGAAAGGGAAATTAATACAGCGTATTGTGAAGTTGTTATGTTGTGCATAAATAAAGTATATGTGGAACAAGTCATATATCCATCTTTTTTTTTATAAATCATATCGCAAGGAGATCATATGTTGGGATCAGACGTTAGATAAAAGATAGACTCCATAAATCAACATATATAGCGATAACCAATAATAATAAGGTTTTGATCTTTTTGTTGTATTTTATGATCTTATTAACTTTTAACTAACACGAGTAGGCAACGAAATAAATAAATCACGTATAAAATAAGTAATTAACAAAAGATCAATAAGCGTGTACCTTTTAGCAATAAAAGAACATCGTTCTTGAATATACGCGTATGTATAAATCTAATACGCGAAAACTAAACAAGTTACCAAAGTAGATAACCTCATGGTATGCTCACACTACACGTTACCGAGATACGCTGGAATGCTAGTACTTACTTCACGAATAAAACAATCGAACACTATTGTTCTTGCTTCTTGTATTAGATCGAACAAAACAAATAACCCTTATAAGAGGAAGGAGTATGGCAGCGAGGTATCTCGCCCTTCTTTTTCTTTTGATTTAAAATTTGTGTTTATGTGTATGATGATTTTAAAAAGGAAGGTTTTAAAGGTTTTTAAAAATGTGTTTGATGGTTTTAAAATTGTTGCAGGTTATTTCAATGAAGAAGATGGGTTTTCTTTTTTGTTTTATTATAAAAATTATATTTACATTTTAAGCCTTTATAGTTTTTCTTGTTTGTCAATTTTAAGTTTAAATTTATAATTTTGTATATAAAGTGTGTTTCTTATTTTATAAAAAATAAATTTGTAATTTTGTATTTTTATGTTTCTTATTTTTTTATTATCGTATTGTATTTTGTATTTTTAATTTTAATGAAATAAATTATGTTTGTGTGAAAAATGAAAAATAAAATAAAATGTTTGTGTGTGAGGTGGTGGGGCCAAAGTGAGGAGATAGGGGTGTGTTATGAGTGAAGGGGTATTTTTGAGTGGGAGTGAGATGCTGATGTGGCGCAGGCAATGGGCCCAAGTGAGGAGATATATCTCCCCACCATACTCCTCCCTCTTATACTTCAACCTTTTTAATATAAAAAAAACCAGAA
>BQNB010022062.1:9039-11539 GCA_026074375.1 Tanacetum coccineum | reverse complement strand
TTTGGCTAATTGTCTTTTCTTTTCTTTTCTTTTCTTTATCTTCGCTTATTTTGAAAATAAGCTCTTCTCCTCAAAGCTTATTTTTTTAGCTTATTTTTCTAGCTTATTCAAAAATAAGAGGGAATTCAAGTAAGTTATTTCATAGCTTATTGTCTTTTTATGCTTATTTCTTTTTGGCTTGATCTAATAAGTTTTTAGATAAGCTTTCGGTTAGGATTATTTATGAATAAGCTTTAGTCGCTTATTTTCTTTGATAGCTTATTTTTAGTACTTGAATAAGCTATAATACAGTGTGGAGATCGTTTAAGCCCATCTAGGATATGTTTTACAGATAATATAAATATGCAGCAGAATAATAAAGAACAGTATATTATCTAACAAGGTTTTATCATTAAACTTTTCCACCAAGCCGCAATATAATTTGATCAGAATAATACAGTTACCTATCTCTAACAGTAACGGTGATCAAGGAAAACCTTGATTACCTTGAGGCTACATCACCAACTATATAGACGTCTACATTGATCCAGTGTATATACACACACGTTTTTCTGGATACTCAAACCTATGACCTAATATCTCTCGATACTCATAATAAGGAAGCAACGAACTTGGTTGAAGGTTCGGCTTATTTATAAGTATTCGACTCCCTTTTCTACTTCAAAAAGCTTTTAGGCTTATTAGCTTATTCTAGTTTTTGTTTCAAAAGTCTTAATCTAATAGTTTTAAAAATAGCTTATTTTCTAAAAAGGTTTTTCATCTTATTAGCTTATTTTGTCCTAACTTTTCATGTCTTATTTCTTATTATATCCTTCTACATCTAAGGCTGGAGCTTAAGGGTTTAATAAGATAGATCGAATTTGATTATTTGCTTTAGCTTATTAAATCTGGTGGTTTAATATTCATTCGGTTCATCGTTCGGTTCTATCTCTATTCTCTTTTCAATACTAGTAGTTTAGAATTATTTTGCTTAAAAATGTTTATGTTTGATATTATGATTGTTGCTAGCTTAATTGTTATGATTAGTGAGTAGTTTATTAGTGCTTGCTAAGTGGTTAGTGGATTGGAGATTACGTGTGGATTGTAAAAAGGTTTGTTAATTAATAATTCTCGATTATTTAGATTTGAAGTTTGAAAGTTTTGAAGGGTAAAATCCAAAAAAATAGTCAAACGACACATCTAGTAATTAATATCTTTTTAAGAGATTTTTGTCAAAATAAACCAACGTTGTAAGATAACTATCTTTTCTAAAGAAGTTAATTCGTTAAGTAAAACCTTAATTCACGCTTAAGGAACTTTTCACGTCACTTAGCAAGCATGTTCGTCTTATATATCTTTTAGATCATTTTAGCATGATCCTAGTAGTATAATTGTTAGTATAATTTTTGCATCTTTAATTAGTATAATCTTTAATATTAAAAGTAGTTTTAAAAATCAAAACCAAAAAAAATTAAAAGATATTCAAGCATTAAAACGGAGACATTTTTGTGAATTTAAAATTCATCTCTCATTAGGACACGACTTCCGAAAGATAAACTATTACTTTTCCTGAAGTAATTTTTATTCGACGTGATTACTATATATATTACTCGACTAGTCGTTTACGACTAATCAGTCCTCAAAATACAATTGTGGGTGGTAAATTGGTTCTAGCTAATATTAGGACTCGACATCTAGCTTAGTGTCAAAAAATAATGTAAGTGACACGGTTTATGTATTTAGGCCTTAAAACAAAAGGTTTGTTATGTTGGGCCATAAAACATAACAGGTTTGCTTATACTCGAAGAAGAACTTGACATCTAGCTTAGTGTTGGAAAATAATGTAAGAAACTTGTATGGTTTTCTCCGCTGAGAAAGGAGCTTGTTGACTAGTGAAGTAACTCTCGAGTTGGGTACTCGAAGAGTGGAGTAGGGTGAAGAGGAGCTTCGTAACGGAACCACTATAAATCACCGTGTCCAGTTTACATTTCCCTTTACTTATCTCTTTACTCTTATAATTGTATTTACCGCTTTATATTCATACATGCATGATATAGATGATTGTGTGACTAGTAGTTTATATTGTTGTGATTACATTTGAGTCATGGTTATTGTGTTTATGGTTATGTCATTGGATATGTTCTACTACCTTAGTTATTGTAGAACTAGTATTAACACTTTTCATATTGCGTCGCCATTGATTGGGTATTTGATACAAAAGAATTAATGTTTTTAAATGAAAACATCTTCAACCCCCCCCCCCTCCTCTATGGTTTCCAGAACTTTGCTAATGCATCTTATGTCTACTTTAATACTGTTTCTTGAATCTAAATAACTACTTATGAACTACTATGATGAAACCTTATTCAGCATTGTATAGTTTTAAATGTTGAAGTAATTTGTAATGATAAGTTTGACTTTACAAGTCAATTTAGGTGGTGTCCAAAATAATACCAGTTCATTATCTTTTAAGGATAGGGAACAATGGTGATAATTTATTTGTTAGAGTATGACTTGGGTA
>BQNB010022061.1:18633-63466 GCA_026074375.1 Tanacetum coccineum | reverse complement strand
CTCTATATAGACACCATGTGTTGTGATGATATCCATTCTTGTTTACGCCTCGCGTTTCCGCCTTGGCGGGGTGTGACACGACCCATCCCTCTTTATTCTAGACGCCACATATGGGTTTAGGAAACTATATAAATCCCTCTCCTTATGTTGAGAGGGTGTTGGTTGGTTCATTTTCTCACTTGAAGCTAATACACCTTCCTTTCGTTCTCTCTTTCTACAATCTTATTTTGCCTACACTTTCTCTCTCTAGAATTTCTTGATTGTTTTGTGTTTGTGAGTATGAAATGGATTAGATAATACAAACAAAAAGTGGTATCAAGAGCTCAAAAGTACTTGTATTTGTGTTTGTGGAATGAATTCGACATATGGAGGTTAACTAAGGCATACTCAGCATTGGAAGCACATTGGAAGACTTTATTTTGTTGTATTTGTACTTGTTAGGAACATTGTAAGTAATTCCGTATATATCCACATTGAGGAAATATTGTTAGCCTAAAAAATGTGAGCGTCATTATGGAATTACATTAGATTATCATAGTCGGACATGTAGGGACTAGATATGTTAAGTTAGCATAGTTTAGTGTGTCATGGGCTATAAATACCCCATCCTTACTTCTAAGGATGGGTGAGGCTCTTATTGTAACTGGTGTGCATCTCCTTTTTCTCTCAATAATACACACATATTTCCTTCTCTCTTTACTCTCTCTCTAGAAATGGCTAGCTTCTTGTTTAAGCCTCCCCGACCTCTGGATCGTATTTTCGAGTGATTCTTTACCCCTAATAGAAGTAAAATTAACGTGTTATGTTTTCTAGAATAGACATGTACAAAAAGTCCTTGAACTGTTCCAAGACTTATACATTATAGCATGCAATTGGTTTGACAATACTATTTAGGTTGACCCGATTGGCAAGTATGTGAACCAAAGAGTATTAAGTTATCTAAGGAATTGGGGTATAGTCTCACAATTTCAATACTTATATAATACCACATCATTCTGGTATGTCTAATGTGTTACATCAAACTTTATTAATTACGGTTGATCTTTGATAACTTTTAATTACTCTACCTCCAAAACCTATTGAGGTTAGGAAATTGAGTATGTCGTGGATATACCCAATATGACTCCAACCTAGAAGGCAACTAAGACATTATCAAGTTATGGAATGGGATGAATCTTATTCAGTCTTAATTAAAATTCTAAATTTGTTAATATCTTATGAAGCGTGTTAATTAACAAACTTGAGTCGATAGTCGTCAATGTATTTTGTATGTCCCATACGAGAACAGTTCATTGTTGCTCGATCTACTGAGTATTTAGAGAAATGGTCTCTTCTTACAAAAGGCAACTAGAAGCATCTGTAAATCTTGAAGTGATTCAAGAACAAAATACACAACCTTCTGAACACACAAGCGAACGCCACAATGAGGCCGAACATATATATGTGCAAGCTTAAAGTGATGTAACTCGCATTCATAGATCCATAAGGATACCTCAAGCAAATAAGTGATATAGTTTATATCAATGCTCAGGAATGTAAGTTAGAGGATTGTTGTGAACCTGCTAACTATAAAGAGATACATTGCTGGATCTTTGATCCAATGAATGGATCTACCCTATGAATAACAGGATGCAATCCATAAAAGATAATCATTTAGAAATTGTTTGATCTCTAACCAAACGGTTATACTGTGAAGTGAAAATGGGTTTCTAGAAAGAAGACTCACATGGACAAATATGTACACATATTTTATGCATGACATATGACAAGAAATTTTACTCATACTCAAGCAATTGATTGTAATTAAAATTTCCTTGTATTTGCAAGCATTAATATTAAATAAAGATATTAATTGTCATACTTAATTTAATGAATATAAAATTTGGTAATTGGATGTCAAAAACTTTTTCTTAATATATAACCTTGCAAGGACGGTGTGTAATCGAAAAGGTGTATGAATCCATACAATCTTTAGAATGTGTACTTAATGCGACCATCCAAGTATGGATTAAGCACACATCTAGGAGCTGGAATCACATGTTTAATTGTTAAATCTTTTTTGATTATGAATTGGAACTAAAATAGCTCATGAGTACACCTAAGAGCTAGTGAGAGCATTATGTTGGTTTATTTTTCTTAAATCATATATGTTGTTAACATATTAGAAACAACATTTTATCTAAGTTGGATTTTATCCATTGCTTGGAATAAAGTTTCTTATAAGAGATTTAGAAAATAAACATACAACCTTAGAATAGATGTTTATTAGAATAAACAAGTGCGGTTAAATAAGTCTAATATAATATGAAATATCATTGAGTGAACCTTAAAGGCCTATCTCATTGGTGAGATTGAACACATGTATGTAAACCTTGAGTTTCGCTAAAGGGTACATTATAAATATCATATTGGACTATTTGTATCACTTGCATGAGTGTTAGATGATTTGACAACATTGATATCTAAGTGAAGATCATTAGATCACTATTGAAACAAACATTCTAATGGAATTTGTTTGGACTAGGAAATTCATTTTTGGACTTAGTATCGTCCCTAGTAAAGAAAACCTATAGATATATGTTGAGACAATTACGACACAATAATTATAGCCAACGAACCTTGAAGTTTAGGTGGTACGCACCACGTGCTCCTTGACGACTAACAACGACATCTCGCCAGAAGCCTTAAAAAACTCATCTTCAAGAAAAACTAAACTCTTAAACAATAAAAGCATCAAATGCTCCTTGATATTTAAGGAACGGCCTTATCATCAGAATCCAACAAGAAGATCATACCCCCACTATACAGACACATCACATACCCCCAACAACTTGGGACGAAACACTCACTACAGACTCGGTAGAAATAATCTTCGACAAAATTCACCCATATTGCAATACAAAGACCTCGGACCATGTACGCATTACATGCCCCTGGCACCTAAGGGAACACACCTAATAAAGAAGCTGGAGGAAGGTCCCAACTCTCAATAAAATGGTACACGCCCTTAGCGCCTAAAGAATATGACTCGTCAAAAACTCTGATCAGCCTATTTGGAAAACAAAGAACCATCACCACAACCATCTTAAAATCCAAATCCCCATGCTAGGTATAAGTTATACGCTTCCTGATACCCGAGGAAAATATCTCGACATCGGCTCAGAAGGACACTGAAAGTCCCTTAGACCAAGCACGCATCCTATACTCCTTGGCATCTAAGTAGGAATGTCTCGCCAGGGACATTGAAGGTCCTTAGGACATGAACGCACTACATGCTTCCTGATGCCTAAGGAAAGAGTCTCGTCGGGGACTCGACAAGACAAAGTCACTAAGGACAAGAGTCCATCAACATATTTCCCTGAACAGTCTATATACTAATGGGCTTGGGGGACTTTATAGCAGCTCAAATATCTAAGGACCATAAACTCATAAAAGACCCATGACAAAACCAAACAAGACCTTAAAACTAGCACAACCCGTCTGGGAAATACCTTCCTAAGCCAAGCACCGCCAAGGATGAACGTGTCCAAGCAACCACTAGACTGGGATCTTATCCTAATCGATATCTCAACAAAAAGTAGGTGTCATTTCCTCATCCAACAATGAGGTAGCTCGATTAACCGTACGCCAAGCACATGCAAGGATTCATGCACTAGGCCATGAACGTAACAAAACTAATGAGGGCACCCAATGTGTTCCTCCTTGTCTCCTTCTTTTGATCTCCACCACGTAGACCATCCAACAACCCTTGGATCACGTCTAGAAAGACGCACATAACCCTAGGTGCGTCCGTATAAATACAAGGCCATTATCCTCATAATTGCCAAGTCTGCTTAGACTCAAAAAAGACTCTAAGTCCCTTTATCTCTCAAGGTTGCTCTGGTCTCTCAGACAACCTCGGCTAACCCAACCACCTCCTCTACTCTTTCGTAGAGAGTAGACTAACACCGATAGTCATCGTGAGTGTTACCCCGACTCTTGACTTGGGTCATATCTTGAGGTCCTTACCAAACGTGGTGATAATCTAAAATTTATGGATTATCTTTTTAGACGTCGATATTGTATGACCAGGAAACTATTTTTAGAAATAGTCATAGGTATTTAAACTTATATTTATGATCCTCTTCCCGAGCATTTTGAATTCTTTAAAGTCTGACCCGATGCTATGGGTCAAATGAGTTTTAGTGTTATTATGAAATGCACTTTCGTCATACGCCAAATGGTATATGACACACCACATGATGCATTTGATGAATATATACAAATGGGTGAACATTGTGCACGTGATTGTCTAATTTTTTTACTATGTGCGTTATTGATTTGTTCATGCTTGAGTTTTCAAGGAAACCCGATTTTAATGACATTCAAAATTTATATACAACAGATAAGAGGGTTCATGGGTCTCCTGGAATGCTTGGAAGCATTGATTGTATACATTAAGAATTGAGTAACTGTCCGAAATCATGGTACGAGCAATTTGGAAGAGGTGATAAAAAATATCCAACTATAATGCTTGATGTTGTTGCGCCGTATGTTTATTGGATTTGTTATGCAATTTTGGGAGTAGCGGGTGTGAATAAAGATCTTATCGTTTTAAATAATTTTTCGTTATTCGACGACCTTGTTGATGACATTGCCCCTATGGCTCCGTTTGAAGTAAATGGAGTTACATATGAAAAAGGGTATTACCTAGTTGACGAGATTTACCTACAGTGGGCAACCTTTCAAATCATTTACGGTGGCACGAGACGAGAAACACAGACACTTTAAAAGGCGTCAAGAAGGTGCATGAAAGCATGTTGAACGAGCTTTTGGTGTCCTCAAAGGACGTTGGGGAATTATACAACAACTGACGCGTGCTTACACTATCAACAAGCTCCGAAGAATCATGTACACTTGCCTCATATTACATAACGTGATTTTGACATATCAAAAGTTTGCTATAAGTGAATTCAACGAATTGTATATTAGCCCGCAACAAAATATACAACGTACTTAGATCGAGAGATGCGAAGTACAACACAGAAAGCCAAAGAATTACGTGATAAACAAACACACGGAACTCTTCAATGAAATCTTATGAAGCATCTTTGACAATGACATCAACAAAATTAGTTTATTGATAATTTCATGTACTTTAATATTTTCGTATTGTTTTTAATGTTTTTTCGTATGTTTTTTAATTTGTGTATGTTTTTTATTTTCATGTTGTAATTTGTATTTTTATTTGAATGAATAAAAAAAGTTTATTTGAAAAAATGAAAATTAAAGTAAAATGGGGGATCTCAAAAAAGAAAAATGGCTTCGGTGATGAGTTATGAGTGTTTTGATGTATTAATATGAAAAAATAAGAATGTTGAAGTTGTGCCATAGCGTTGAAGTAACGAAATGGCTTGAGCCATAAGAACTTGTGCTTTTACGACCATAAAAAATAAAATATGTTCGGCCAATAACACTTTCATATAGTAATCAACTTCCACAATGTATCAGTTTATATGATAAGAATTTTCTATCACATATCATATTTTTCTCAACGCCATAAATATTCTGACGTAAGTCATTTTTAGCAAGACCACTCGTGACAACATGCAAATTCTAATACATGTGACTAATTGAATGGACTTGTTCTTTGTTATAATAAATGCGTGACAAAACTTTTTTGTAGACTAAAATAATACACGTATCGGTTGTAACATATTACAACATTCGATATCAAATGATTAATCTGTCATCTGTAGCCACATGCATGATGCAAGGTTATACTAATATAAATGTTACTTTTAATACTTGTCCTTATCCATGTGTGGATTTATCTAACGCCGTGTTTCAGCATGCTTTTAAAATGGACGAGAAGATAACTTGTATTGGGTAGTGATCGATGTTCGTGGAGTATGAACCGTTCTTGCTATATACAGATGCATTGTTTTAACATCATCTACGAGCCGATGTGTTCGATTAATTTCAAAGTCGAGGTAATCCTTTTGAAATTGTTAATATGAGTATGGGGATTTTCCCTCTCAAAACCATGAAATGGGTTAGCTTGAACCAATTGTAGCAAATTCGTCTTAATTTCAAAATGGTCCGCATTAATTTCCGATATTGCGATAGCTTCTCCAAGACCACTTTCGTAGTTGTTGTAGTAGCTTCATCTATTATTCGATTTTCCCGACCATTGGTGCAATTTCAATGATAGTTCGAAGCTAGGTTCGACTATGTTTGGAGCACGTCGGTCTATTTAGTCGTCTCGGACATGGTTACGGATGAAAACTATTTGCATAATTGGAATTTTTCTAGTGCGCATGCATCTACAAAAATAAAAACGATAAACACAATTGAGGAGAAATATATACAAACAATATTTTGATTTACCAATAATCAACAAACTTAGGGTAACTCCTTAAGTGAAACTAGCATAAGCAAGTCGCGGGGACGTAGTGGGAAGCGAATCGCCTCTAAAAACGTATGTTCCCATTTGGGTATCAGTTCTTTGGAAAAACATTCACTCCTGCAACTGGATTTTCCTGACTTGTTCGAAAGAGTAGTAGATAAACTTCTAGCTCCTGTAATTCTACTTCAGCCAGTCTCTTACCCTGGGCCCAACCTGCAATGAGACACTCGCCTATGAAACGACTCTGCAGACATATATAGTACCACAGAGTTAGCTTTTTCATAGAAACCCGGCGTTGAATTAGCTTACAATACTGCTATTTGTAAACGTCTTTCTAGGGCTTTTCGATGCGCCTACCCTTGTCTCATAAGCGGATTTGAGCCCCCACCCTTGCGTAAAGAGTGACAGAGATAAGTTCAAAGACAAGGACCCCAGCTTTTTTGGGTACCCTACCCACCTTATAGCTTATTTCACAAAAGAGGTGCGCATTTTCGTAAGTGACACAAGACGGTTATTTTTTGATTTTTTTGGTATTTTTGATTACTTGCTATATATTCACAAAAATTTGAGAAAATAAAAATATTTTTGTATTTTTATAGAAAAATATTCACAAACGCGAATTATAACTTCACAGGGAAGGGTTTTTAAATACTAATCTTCAAACGGAAACACGAAAATCGCTACACACTTCCCCTGCAACGGCGCCAAAAATTTGATCCTTCCCAAAACCACACACAAACAAGTATGTGTAATTAAGAGGCGAAGCCAATTATAGTATAGTAGTATACGTATTCCAAAAGTTTTAAAGAGAATTGCTTTTAACCAAAGCAATTTCTAAAACTCCCGGGTCGTTTTTCCTCGGCGAAGTGTGAATAAAAAATCAGTTCAATTTGTGATCGCGAATTTGAATAATTCAAAAGTTTTAATTTGGTTTTCTTATTCTACAGCTAAAAATGCATAAAACATGAAAAGGAAAGTAAACGACTAAGCAATTACGAAATTAGGCATTAAAACGTTGACGAGAATTAAAGAAAACGCGACAAATAAGCAAGTATCTCAAAATTAAAGCCTACAAACGCGAATTTAATTTTAATAAATCCTAATTGACTAAAAATAATTTTCAGAAAAAGAATTATATTTTTTTGCTTTTTATTTTATTTATTATGAATTAAAAATGATTTTAATCTATAAAATTAATTAAAAATACTAAACTTATTCTAAAAATTCTAGAAAAATTATAAAAAGTGCATAAGACTAAGAGGAATCTAAGAAAAATGTAAACTAGAAAAGTTGCTTAATGAATAAGCAGAAAATAAGCAAATAAGCTCAGAATAGCTAAATTAAAAGAAATGGTTAAAAGATTATAAGCGATTTAATTATGTACATAAAATACCCAATTGCTAATACAACAACAACACACCCAAAACACCCCCCCCCCCCCCCCCCCCCCCCCCCCCCCCCCCCCCCCCCCCCCCCCCCCCCCCACACACAACAACAACCACAACCCCCCATTTTTAAAAAAATTTAAAACCCCCCCCCCCCCCCCCCCCCCCCCCCCCCCCCCCCCCCCCCCCCCCCCCCCACACACACCCCCACAAAACACAACAAAAAACCACTGGTAGAGGTAATGTGTGTGAGGTTGGTTGAGGTTGTGGAAGTCTAGGGTTTCGAGCCCTTGAATCACCTTGGACTTCCCACTTCCTAAGTTTTTTTTATTTGCAAAACTTTTTACACAAACTTTTTAGAAAAGCCGAGAATAAGCACTTTTTTGTAAAACAACCTTCTTTAGAACTAAAAAATAAGCTGGAAATAAGCTACTAAAAGTGACAGTTTTGGCTTAAAGCTAAATTACACTAAGCTAAGACTTGCTAAGATTCTAAGGACTCAAAAAGCATCTAAAAGCTAAATGAGCCTAAACATCTAATCTAAAAGCTCTACGCACAGATATAGCACCTAGGGACCACATAAAATCCATCCACAATAAGCTAAAATAGCACCAATAGGCTCAACAGTACTAACTTTGAGTTAGTACTGCTAGCTTACAATATTAAGGCTGCAAATGCTTTTCTAATCCCAATTAGCACTCAAAATTCTTAATAAGCTGAGCTTAGTTAATCCTATATTCCTAATAAGCAAATTTAAACAACCTTTAAGCCAAACAATAAGCCATAAGCTGAAAAAGCCAAATAAGCACTTTTGCATAAAACAGTTTACCAAACAACCAAATAGGACATTTTAAGCTTATTTTTAAGCAAGGAAACAGATCCTTATGGCTTAATCACTAGCAAACCCTTAAAGCCTATAATAAAAAAACTATCTAAATCAACAATCAATAAATCATTTTGAAATTCAAATAGCATCGGAAAAAGGTACAATGAAAAAGCTCCAGTTATGCTGTTTCATACACTATTTTTGGTTTTTTTGCCAAATTCTTCTATCATATCAAGGAACAAGGACCCCTAAATTGCAGGCTTCTCAAACAGATAAGGAATAAGCTATTTATTCGTCAAAAGTGCACACTAACATGATTATATTAAACTCTATCAAGCTATGTGTGCCTCAATTCACAACCTAACTCCTACTTAAGCTGCCTTAAATTTAAGATTGAAAATGACACTTCTAGACACATATGACTTGCTGATGCAAGTTTACAAAGTTTTACTCAAATCAACAATTCTAGACTATGTAAACCTTTAGGACTTGACTTTATATTCCATTTAATACACAAATAATCCAGAGTAAAATACACCAACAGTTGGACCCTAAGATAGATCAAAGAACATAGTTTCTATGTATCATGAGTTCATTAATCAGGAGTCAAACTTTACTTACAAAAACCTTTTAAAACTTGATTTGGCTTTAACAAAAACTTTATTCCTTGTCTCTTATATAAATTAAATTTGAGTATCTTAAACTCAAATCTACAGTGTCCTACTAAGGATATTAACCTGTTCTTAACTTTAAGTTAGTGTGTCTTCGAACCCAAACTCCCCTTAGAGGGCTTAAATTCATTTTCAGCTTATAAAACTTAGATCCAAGACTTAAACCTAAAATACCAAATATTTATTAGCTTATAAAAGACTTATTAAGCACATTTCAACAATCAAATAAGCAGTTTAAAAATAAATAAAAAAACATTAAGCTATACTCAGATTATGCACAATTATCTTTTGGATTTTAACATTTTATATCTAAAAGGCTTGTAACTAAGATTTATTCTAACAAGTGAACTAAATAATCATCAAACAACAATAATAAGCAGTATTAAGCTATTCTAAGCAACAATAAGCAAATTTTAAGCAGAAATAAGCTAAAGTGCAATTTTAAGCTGTAAAATGTAAAATGAGGACTTACATAAGCCTTTGCACACCAACTAATGGCTGCAAATTGCTCAAGGAGCTACTATACAAAAGCATTTAGCTTATCAAGAGATAAGCTAGAGAAATGTTTTGGACAGCCTTCTAAATATGGTTTCCATTCCAATATAAGCCTGTGGTTTATTTGAGGGAGGGATTTCGAGTATTAATAGCTTAGTTAAGCTTCTGAGTGCTTAAACTGAGTATGCTATAACTAGCTCTATTATTGAACCAGAGAGTTATTGAGTTTTTAGAGTATAAATGTGCTTTTTAAACCATAGTTGTATTAACAGCAAAACACTGAGTTCTAACTTGGAACGAAAACCTGAACTTTTATTGATTTAACAACTGAGTACAAGCTTTTGAAAAGGAAGATTACATTAATTGAAAACTTTAAGCTAAAATACAATAAGCTAAAATGACTAATAAGCTAAAACTACACTAAGACCTAGATTACACTACTTCTCTCTTGTGTGTGAGAGGCTTCTTCTATTTATAGCCAAGAGGTGAAGGTTCTAGGCCTCTGGACGCTCCTCTCTTCTTTAATCACAACCATCTACTCATAACCGCTTTCATCATGACCGTTGACATGGCCGTCCGCCATGATCGAGCAATGATTAGCCTTGGGATGCCTAGCGTGGCTCCCACAAAGGTGTCAGTGGTGCGTCGTGTTACTTCTAGTAAGGGGTTAACTTTCAATTTAAAAACGGCTAATTGGTGCACGTAAAGTTGGGGAATGAGGGTGAACAGTAAAACTGTTTTCCCGCCTTTCTTTTCTATTTTGTTTATTTGACCGAGTCATATAAGAGTGTTGACTTGGGTTTATAAAAGGGAAGTTGGGCCATGGTTTATAACTTGGGCCTTCGTGGGTTTTTTATAATTGAATTTGGGCTTTTAAGGGATTTAGGGTTTATAGCTTATTTAGATTAGGAGTTGGGCTGACTGACCCATTAGTAGGCCGGGTTGGTCCGTAGAGTATGAGTTCGCCTTTCAGCACTTGGTTTTCTGTTATCTTTCTATCTTCGTGTTCGTTTTTTTCCTATTTTGGCCTTCTTCATGTGACATTTGAAATATTCGCACCTACACATCACAAAAGATAAAATACATAATACACAAGCATAATAATGCATTATTTCCTCTTTTTAGGGTCATTTTTTATATAAAATGTATATGTGATTTATTACATATAAAAAAGTTCCACAATAACTAATGAATCGTTCGATTCTCACGCAATGTCTATATGCTCTAAACCAACATACTTAAAACCTCTCCAAACTAATCCTTGAACTAGTCTGACAAGTTTTTGTAGGAGAGTTAAGATATAATCACAGTGTGTAAAAAAACACCCGTTATTCATTTTTACAAATATTTTTGTCCAATTTCTTATGATTTTCATAATTGTCCAATTACAACTCTATTCATGTGTGACATAATGTATTGTTTCATCTTATCTCATATGATAACCTATTTTTAGGGATCACGGAACAATAAGCACTAAAAGTGTCTAATAGGATAAATTTACTCGTCCCCGACTTTCAATTTCTCCAAGCCAAGCTTAAAATCAAGATCATTGTAAAATACTAGTTATGTATGCTAACACTACTTATAAAAGCTAATTGTGTATTACTTTTCCTCCCTTATTCCTAATTTTGTATCTCAAGATTTTATTTAAGCCATATACCCGAAGGCTCTTTAAGACTTTATTTCGATACTTATTAATTCTAAAAATAAAGCAAAACGGTTAAAACGCAATAATTAGCTCTAAGCCCTTTTCAAAAGATCAAAAGTCATCATGAATGAATCCAACATAGATCGGCAACCAACAATTTGTCTTTTATTAGGCTACTTAGGTTCCATTCATGTCATATACCTTAAGGCTATTTAAGACATAAATGGAACAATCTCATTTGCACTATATACCCTAAGGCTCTTTAAGGTACAAACAAGACAAAAATTAAGCAACAATATCCATCTCATATACCCTTAGGCTCTTTAAGGAATGGAATAACGGCTATAATCTTCCACTTATTGTAATTTTACTTACCCCCATATACCCTAAGGCTCTTTAAGGGATAAGCAAAATATTTATTAATGTTATGAAAATACATATAATATGCTAAATTAATTATTCTGATGCTCAATACTTATCCTTGATATAAAAAAGGACTAAAGAGACCCCCGCCATAAAACCAACTTATTAACCAAAAAACCCGCACAACTCTATTTATTAAACCAATCTTATAACTAAAAGTAAAACAAGACTTGTGGGAGAAAAAAGCTCAATTAAAACTTAGTGAGCTTTAAATGTAACTCTAAACTTAATCCACGTTTAGATCTAAACTTATTTTACGCTATCATCTAGATTTTCTTCACAATTTAAAAATTCCTAATAAAGAAATTAGTGAATACTTAGCCAAATAGATCGATCTTTGCATATTTAAAATTAATTATGAGAACTTGCAAAATCTTGACTTTTTCAAGCTAGACTTGCTTTTTATAGCTCATTATATGAAAGATTAGCAAATTTCAATTTATTTAGAGTTAAGGAGAAAGCTAAGATATAACGGGTCAAAATTTATTTATGTTCTCACCAACGAAAAGCCCACATTTGTGTCAAAATACTTATTTTTTATCTAACCTAATTTTATATTTTCAACATTTTTTTCCATTTTTTTAATACATATATAAAATTTTAAAATTTTTTGCGGGAAAACGGGGTACGTGAGAACAACGAGCAAAAGTAGGTAAGATCATATCGAAGATATACCACCCCATACTAAAACTAAACATTGTCCTCAATGTTTCCTAGTCTAAGGCTCAAAACCCATACTAGAATTCAAAGAGTCGAATGCATAATCCGAGCATGGAGAAAGTATCACAAAAATCTTAAGCCGTTTATTAAGTATGCTAAAAGATAGATGTTAGTCGATAATAATCTAGGATATCGGATTTCCCCAAACTAATGGCAAGCAAAGGCTAGGAAGCTCGAGTGGACCGGGACAAAACACCGAACACGAGAGTCTTCAAAAATTTTGGGTCAATCCTACAAACAATCACAAGCACAAACAACAAGAATTGGAAGAGTACAAGCCTCCTCACATCACATTAGAAATAAGAAAAAAAAGGATAAGCATGGGGTACCTCCCGCGAAGCGCTTTGTTTTTGGTAACCGAGTCACGTAGCCTGACTCGATCCCCGCATTTAGTTGTCCATGAGGATGGTTTGGAGATCCGGGACTACCTTTGATGGTATGTCTCCTCCAAAGTAATGCTTCATACGATGACCATTCACCTTAAAGTTTGGACCATCGGGTTGAGATAACTCGACGGTTCCATATGGAAAAACTTGGGTGATGGTGAAAGGTCCCAACCAACGGGTTTTAAGCTTTCCCGAGAATATCTTTAGACGAGAATTGAAGAGTAAAACTTGATCACCAACATTGAAAATGCGGTTTTTGATCTTAGAGTCATGAAGCTTCTTCGTCCTCTCTTTATATATCAAAGAATTCTCGTATGCTTGATCACGAAGCTCATTAAGTTCATTAAGTTGAAGCTTCCGGTGATCACCCGCGGTTTTAAGATCAAAATTAGCATGTTTCAAGGCCCAATATGCCTTATGCTCTAACTCAATAGGTAGATGACAAGACTTTCCGTACACGAGCTTATAAGGAGTACAACCAATTGGTGTCTTGAAAGCGGTACGGAATGCCCATAAAGCGTCTTCTAACTTATCGGACCATGAGGCACGGTTTTCACCAACCGTCCTCTCAAGAATACGTTTCAAGCCACGATTTGAAACCTCCACTTGTCCACTCGTTTGTGGATGATAAGCGGTAGCAAGACGATGAGTGACCCCATACTTAGACATTACTTTAGCAAATTTATCATTACAAAAATGGGTCCCACGATCGCTTATAATAGCTCTAGGAGTTCCAAATCGGGCGAAAAGAGATTTCAAGAATTTTACTACAACTCGAGCATCATTAGTGGGGAGCGCCTTCGCTTCTACCCACTTTGATAAGTAGTCAACGGCTACGAGAATGTACTTATTCCCTCGTGAAGACGGGAATGGACCCATAAAATCGATACCCCATACATCAAAGATTTCACAAACTTGAATAGCGTTTTGAGGCATTTCATTTCTTTGTGAAATTTTGCCTTGACGTTGACACGTATCACAAGATTTGATCATAGCATGGGCATCTCGATATATGGTTGGCCAAAAGAAACCGGCATCAAATACTTTCTTAGCGGTGAGATTGGCACCATGATGGCCCCCGGTGGGTCCTTCATGACAAGCTTTGAGGATATCAAAAGCTTCTTGGCCATGCACACACCGTCGAATGATTTGATCCGCACAAATCCGAAATAAGTAGGGATCGTCCCAAAAGTAATGTTTAACGTCCTTAAAGAATTTCTTCTTTTGTTGGGACGACATCCCTTTCACGATAAAATTCCCCGCATGGAAATTTGCAATGTCGGCAAACCATGGGGTACTTCCACTAGATATAACTCCAAGAGTTTCTAAAGGAAAATTTTCATTTATGTCTTTATTTTCTAACACATCCTTATGAGGATTCTCAAGTCTAGATAAATGATCGGCCGCGAGATTCTCCGTTCCTTTTTTATCACGGATGATGATATCAAATTCTTGTAGGAGGAGAACCCACCGGAGCAATCTCGGCTTAGCATCTTGTTTACTAAGAAGGTATTTAAGAGCCGAGTGATCCGTATACACTATACTTTTGGATAAGACAAGATATGGCCGAAACTTTTCAAAAGCATAAACTACGGCAAGCATTTCTTTTTCCGTCGTAGTGTAATGAATTTGAGCTTCGGTCATTGTCTTACTAGCATAATGTATAGGCTGAAAATGCTTCGTCTTACGTTGTCCCAAAACCGCACCAATCGCAAAATCACTAGCATCACACATAAGTTCGAAAGGTAGGTTCCAATCGGGGACAACTAAGATCGGAGCTTCGGTAAGCTTCTTTTTAAGAGTCTCAAAAGCATCAATACAATCTTGAGAAAACACAAACGGTGGCAATCTTTCTCAAGAAGCTTGAGTCACAGGTCTAGCATTTTTAGAAAAGTCTTGAAAAAATCGTCGGTTTAAAAAACGGCGCTTGACCCTAAGAAACTCCTAAAACCTATTTCGGTGGTAGATATTAGGTAGCTTTGCGATACATTGACTTTAGCTCGAGAGACATCAATCAGGACTTTGATATTTTTATGTTCCTAACACACATTCCTTCTTTACACAGATAAAAATGCACTTCTTCCATTTAGATAACTAAATTCGTGTCTTCCACCTTTTTAGCAATTTTGTCCCTAAATTGGAGGAGGCAAAAGAATATAATAACAAGAAGCAATACTATCCTCTAATACCGAGAAATCATCATTGAAAACTACATTATGTCTTTTCGATCATATCATGGAATATGGCCATCATACACCTTTGGAAAGTACCGGGAGCATTACACAAGCCAAAGGGCATGCGACGGTAAGCGAAAGTTCCATAAGGGCATGTGAAAGTGGTTTTCTCTTGGTCTTGGGGATCTATTGGGATTTGAAAATATCCCCAAAATCCATCTAGAAAACAATAAAACTCATTTTCGGCTATCTTTAAAAGTTTGGTCCATAAATGGCAACGGAAAATGATTCTTTACGAGTAGCTTCATTTAATTTCCTATAGCTCAATCACAAACTATCCCACCGGAAACTAATATGTTGTAATCAATTCATTTTCTTCATTAGCAACTACAGTTATACACTTTTCTTTGTACACAATGAATGGGGTTTCCCACGGGTCTTTCAGAGTTTGGGTAAATCATTCCGGCATCAAGGAGTTTTGATAACTTCCTTTTTGATTTACCTCATGAATTTTTGGGTTAACCCGTCTTTGACTTTGTACTGCGGGTTTATAATCTTACTCCATCAAAGATTTTTCGGATGTGCAAAACCGAGGGTCAATCCATGATGTCGGTGATTTTTCAAGCAATGACCCTTTAGGTGATTTAAAGCACCTTAAAGAGGGCTTCTTTTTCTTCATCTTTTAAACTTTTTGCAATAATCACGGGTAACTTATCGGTTCCCTCTAAGTAAGCATATTCCAAATGAGATGGTAATCTTTTAATTCTAATTCCGGAGGCTCTTCAATTGAAGATTTTGCCTTAGTCACTTCTACTTGCTTTAGGTCACGGGAGTTGGGAAGTTTGAAATCGGGTCATTATTTAACAATTTTTCAATCAAGGTAAATTATCTCACTAGATCTAAATCGGTTATGTTCAATTTTCGCGTGAAATTGAAATCTTATTTGAGATAAGCCTCCGTCTCTTCCAAAATGAAGTTACTTCCCCTTGAACCGGTGCGTATTCTGTGAGGAAAGTAAGAAGTTTGGAAATAATAGGCTTCAGAAGTCGGGGTGAGATTGCCCCCGTTAGAATTATTGAAAACCCAGAACTTCTTGTGCATTATCCTCACAAGCATCGTCAATGACGTCAATTCGGTTTTTTCGACATATCAATCATATGTTGAGGAGTTAGTATATCGTAGTTTCAATTGAAGATTTAATGTCAAGGCTTCTTCATTAACCCGAAGGGTTTATTTTCTTCTCCGTAATCATCAATTAGGCTATGGCGATCCTCAGATAGGATCTCCGATATTGAGGGGAACCGAGGATCGACCAACAAATCAAACAATCAACAAAGTACCCCGGTATTAAAGTGAAATCCCCACTTTGACGAAGCGTCTTCAGCGAACTCCCTTTAGGAAGCTGTTACATGGATCGATCCGCTGCTCGAGAGTCAATCCGAGTGGGGGTTTTAAGTTGGGGAGGGAAAGCCTTCTTCCATATGGAGAGGCATAAGATTTATGCTAGCGCAAGATTTTTTTTTCGGCAAGGGCGTGACATACATCCATTTCCGGGAAATCACATGGTATGAGAAACTTGCCGGGAATCTATAAGCTTTTCGGGAAGATTTTTAAGGAGCATTTCCGAACAATTCTCATTCAATGGTATCTTAGCTAATTCAAAAAACTTGTCCTTATTTGTAAGCAAACTTTTAACCGTAGAGGCAAATTTTGGTATCAAAAGAAGAGCATCCGCAAAGCTAATTTCGAAGTGCAAATCTTAAAAGATTTGAAAGAACTTCTCCATTTGATTTGTAGCTTTTTCACGGAGCTTTTGATCATTAAGTCTAGAAGGATATGGAATATTAGGCTTAGGTAAAGTGTTCGGAACATCGGGTTTCGAAATAGGAATGGGAATAACCGAAGGTTGGATGTGAGCGGTACTTCTTTGGAAATAGTTTGCTCCTTTATCCGTTGTCTCCTCGGTTTCTCGTTCACCTTACCTTTTATGGAGAAGGGGGGGAAAATTAGTAGGAATCGAGGGTCCTCTCATAAGCAACACACTTCGAACGTAGTGATTGATTTCATCTCCACCCTTCTCGGGTTCAGGAATAGTTTTACTTGGAAGAGTACCGAAAGTTGAGCTCTGGTTTTGGAAGAATAACCTAATATACTCCTCATATCATTATCTAGATTCCTCCTAAGAATTTTTTCCTCTTGTTTTATTAAAATCCGCCCCTCAAAACCATAATGAGTTTGATATTTCTCTCGTTGAATCAGTGATTTCATGTAACTTGAAAACTTATTTAAAATCCCTTGTTGAACTTGATTATTAGGAGCTTGAAACGGTTGATTTTGAAATCCTTGATTTTGAAAATTTGGAGCATGATTAATTGGAGCTTGAAAAGGTTGGTTTTGAAATCCTTGATTTCCATGAAAATTATTTTCCCGATTAAAATTATTCCCTTGATTTTGATTAAACCTATTTTGATTATTTTGCAACGGAGCAAAACCAGGTGGTGCCATTTGGTTGCTAGCACGGTTTGGAGGGGCTACTTGATTGTAAGTACTCGTTGCCGCACAAACACTAGATTGATTGCTATCGGTAGCAATACAATCATAATAAGCATGGGCACCACCACAAATCACACAAGATTTCTCAAAGCCGCTTTACCGGTAGCCGTGCCAGTGACACTTTTTATTTACATCTAACAAGTTCGAATTTGGTCCGCAAGCTTATCAAATCTATATCCATCTTGCTAGAACTTTCATAGAAGTCGTATTCACCCTAAAAACATTCGATTTGCTTCGTGAATTACGGAACTTTGACTTATTCTCATTATGTTCAAGGCCTCTCTTAGTAGTAGTTTTACTCAAGATTTCTACCGCCGCGGATTTAAGGATCTTGATCATTCTCATTTAAACCATTATAGAAAGTATCAATTTGGGTTAACTCTGTAAATCTGTGGTGGGGACATGCTCTAAGCATTTCCTTAAATCGTTCCCATGCTTCACTAAATGTCTCATCGAATTTTTAGGTAAAACGAGAGATTTCATTTTTTAAGTGAGTGGTCTTTGAGGGAGGGAAAAATTGATTCACAAGCTTGTTTACGAGATCATCCTAAGTCAAGATCGAATTAGGAGGTTCCTTCTCGTACCAAATTCTAGCAGCCCCCTCAAGTGAATATGGGAAAAGCATAAGCTTAATCACATCATTTAGGACATCCCTATATTTCAATGTCGCGGTCATCCTTTTAAAATTAGCAATATGAGTATGTAGATTATCCCTTTAAAAACTGTGAAATTTGTTGGCTTGAACTAATTGTAGCAAATTCGTTTTAATTTTAAAATTTACCGCAAGAATTTCCGGTATGACGATAGCTTGTCCATACCCTTCCGTGGGTGCTTGAAGTAGTTCCTCCATTGTTCGATTATCCGCCATTGGTGCAACTTCAACGATAGTACAAAGCTCGGGTTCGACTATGTTTGGAGCACGTCGTCTATTTTGACGTCTCAGAATGGTTACAGGTGAATTATTTGGATAATAGGAATTTCTAGTGCGCATGCACTATATAAAACCGATAAAACAAACGAGGAGATAATATATATATATATATTTTTTTTCACCGAATAATCAACAAACTTAGGGTAACTCCCTTAAGTGAAACTCGCAAGCAAGCGGGGGACGTAATGAGAGCGAATCGCCTTAAAAACGTTTGTCCCTTCGGGTCGTAGTTCCTTGGAACAACCCTCCTTATACCCACCTTATAGCTTATTTCACAAAAGAGGTGCGCCTTTTTCGTAAGTGACACAAGAAGGTTACTTTTGTTGTTTTTTTGATTTTTTTGGTATTTTTGGTATTTTTGATTACTTGATATATATTCACAAAAAAATGAAAAAATAAAAATATTTTTGTATTTTTCTAGAAAAATATTCACAAACAGGAATTATAACTTCACGGAGAAGGGTCTTCAAATACTAATCTTCAAACGGAAACACGAAAATCGCTACACACTTCCCCGGCAGCGGCGCCAAAATTTTGATCCGTTCCAAACCACACAAACAAGTATGTGTAATTAAGAGGCGAAATCAATTATAGCATAGTAGAATACGTATTCCAAAAGTTTAAAGAGAATTGCTTTTAACCAAAGCAATTTCTAAAACTCTCGGGTCATTTGTCCTTGGCGAAGTGTGAATAGAAAATCGGTTTAATTTGTGATCGCGTATTTGAATAATTTAAAGGTTTTATTTGGTTTCTATTTCTACAGCTAAAAACGCATAAAATATGAAAAGGAAAGTAAACGACTAAGCAATTACGAAATTAGGCATTAAAAGCGGGAATTAAAGAAAACACAACAATTAAGCAAGTATCTCAAAATTAAACCCTACAAACGCAAATTTAATTTTAATAAATCCTAATTGACTAAAAATAATTTTCAGAAAAAGAATTATATTTTTTTGCTTTTTATTTTATTTATTATGAATTAAAAATGATTTTAATCTAGAAAATTAATTAAAAATACTAAACTTATTCTAAAAATTCTAGAAAAATTATGAAAAGTGCATAAGACTAAGAGGAATCTAAGAAAAATGTAAACTAGAAAAGTTGCTTAATGAATAAGCAGAAAATAAGCTAATAAGCTCGGAATAGCTAAATTAAAAGAAATGGTTAAAAGATTAAAGAGATGGAAGGATAACAGAAAAGACCCAATGGCGCGTTTGGTTAAGGTGTGTGTGTATAAAAGGGTTGAGGTTGGGTAGAGGTCTTGGGTTCGAGCCTTGCTCACCCAAGACTTCCCTAATTTCCCTTTTTTTTACTTTTGCAAATTTTTTTGAAACAAACTTATTAAACAACTTGTAATAAGCAATTTTTACTAAAGAAGTTTTTTCTTAAAACCACTCAATAAGCTAGAAAAGAACTTTTTGTCATGACAGATTAGACTTAAAAGTTTTTTGGCTTTTTCACAAAACTTAAGAAACCTAAAAGCTTAAATAAGCTCAAACTATATCCAAATAAGCTACAACACTTTACAACTAACCTAATAAGCAAATTTGAACAACCTTTAAGCAAAAATTTAAGCCATAAACTAAGAAAAACTAAAAAGTACTTAGGAAAAACAGTTTTCAAAAACAGCCAAATAGGCACTTTTGAGCATATTTTTTAGCAAGAAGATGGAACCTTATGGATTATTGACTTGAAAATCTTAAAAGATTAAGCTAAAAACTACTTAAATCAATAATCAAAAATTATTTTGAAAATCAAATAAGCAAGGAAAAGGCTAAATGAAAAAGCAGTTCAGACAGTTTATCTATTTTTTTGATTTTTCAACTTTTTGTCAAAACACTAAAGGACTAATTTGCAGACTTAAAACAAATAAGCAAATAAGCTAATTATCCTAAAATAAGCCCTAACAGATTAAATATAACCTATGAACTAGTTGTGCACCTAATTTTAAAACCTAACTCAAACTTAAACTAGCTTAAATTTTGGATTGAAAATGGCTTCTAGGCACAAATGCTTGCTGATGCAGTTTACAAAGTTTTTAACCAAATCACAATTCTAGCTATGAAAACCTTTAGGACTTGATTTCTATTTCATTTAAACACAAAATCCAGAGTAAAACACCAACAATTGGACCAAAGATAGATCAAAGAACAAGTTTCTATGTATATGAGTTTATGAACTCAGATTCAAACTTTACTTACAAAAACCTTTTAAAACTTGATTTGGCTTAACAAAAACTTTAAATCCTTGTCTTATAAACTTAAATTTGAGATTTAAAATCAATCTAAAGATCTATAAGGCTCTTAACAACACTAACTTAAGTTAGTGCTGTCTTGACCCAAACACCCCTTTAGAGAGCTTAAATTCATTTTCAGCTTATAAAACTTAGATCCAAGACTTAAACCTCAAATACCAGATATTTATTAGCTTATAAAAGACTTATTAAGCACATTTCAACAATCAAATAAGCAGAAACAATAAGCTACTAGATTATGCAATTATTTTTGGATTTTTCAACTGTTTTATATCAAAAACTTGTGAAATGAGATTTAAACTAATAATTGAACAAAATAAGCAACTAACAACTATAATAAGCAGTATTAAGCTAATCTAAGCAATAATAAGCAGTCTATAAGCAGAATTAAGCTAGAATGCAAAATTAAGCTACAAAATTGAAATTTGGAACTTACAAAAAACCTTTGCACAAACAAGGCTTATTAATTGCTCAAGGAGCTACTCTACAAAGCTCCAGCTTATCTAGGATAAGCTGGTGAGGTCTTGGAAGCCCATCCAAGTCTGGCTTCCCTTCCAATAAAGCTGAGGTACGTTTGGGGTAGATTTTTTAGTATTGATAAGCTCAGTTAAGCTTTGAGAGCTTAACTGAGTATTTAACTAGCTTATTAGTAATTATGACAGCTTATTGAACTTAAAAGAGTATAAGAGAGCTTATTTAGATCATAGTGCTTATAAGGTAAAAACATGAATTGAATTTTAACAATTAATAAAACTGAACTTTTATTGATTAAACAACTGAGTATAAGCTTTTAATAGAAAGTTTACATCATATTTAAAAACATTAAGCTAAAACGAAAGCAATAAGCTAAAAACGACTAATTAAGCTAAACTACACTAGATCCTACACTCCTTTCCAACTGTGTGTGAGAGAATCCTTTTATAGGCGTATAGAGAACCTTCTAGCCTCTTGGATGCTCCCTCGTCTTCTAATCATAGCCCTCCATCTTGATTGCTCTCCAAGTCGTCCAATCTTAACCGTTGGATGAGTAACACGCATGATTAGCCAATGATTAGCCTTGGGATTGCCAGCGTGGCTCCCAAAGGCGTCATTACGTGCGTTATTATGTTTCTAGAAGGGTTAATGGCACTTAAGTTGGGGTGAATTTGGGTGCAGGGTAATATTAGGGACGAAGGGTGAACAGTAAAACTATTCTTTTCCCGCCCCTTTTCTTTTCTATTTGTTTGTTTGACCAATGTTTTAAAAGGGTTGACTTTGGCTAGGTATAAGGATTTTGGGCCGGGTTGAAAGTTATATGTTTAATGGGTTTTAACGGGAGTTAAGGGCTTTATAAGGATGTTGTTAAGTTAAGGACTAATGGTGTAAATGTCCAGGGATTAACGGTGCAATTGTTTTAGGGTTTCTTTTAGGATAGAGAATTAACAGGATTGGATTTAAGATAAATTCGCCTTCAGCTTCGATTTCTTGTACTCTTTCCATCTCGTGTTCGTTTTTGTTCCATTTTGGCCTTCTTCATGTAATATTTGAAATATTCGCACCTACACATCACAAAAGACAAAATACATAATACACAAGCATAATTTGTATTATTTCATCTTTTTAGGGGCATTTTTATATAAAATGGATATGTGATTTCTCACATATCACCTAAAAATAAAAGTTTAAAATCATTAAATAACCAATGAACTGTCAAAGACTAATCAGTTGATGTTCAAAGACCTTAAGAAGTTCCAAGCTGAACTTGATAGGTATCATGATGTGAATTATGCATCAAAGTTGGCAATTGATTGTGCAAAAGCTAAAGGGGATTTAATGTCATACAAAATGGAATCTGAAAAATTATTTAATGAATATACTCGAAAGATAAACGATTTAAATCAAATGATTTCATAAATGAAAAAGGAGCTTTTTGCACATCAAGAAACCATCTCCATAATGTCATAAGAAAAAGAGGCTAAGATTAAGTTTTACAAAACTCGTGAAGACAAAGAAATTGAAAAGGTCATTGCTTTAGAAAATAAGGTCAAAGCTTTGGATGATATTGTTTACAAAACCGGTCAATCAATTCAAACAATGAATATGCTTAATCGTAATTGTAAAACGAGTTTTGTTAAACCTAAGTTCCTTAAGAAAGCTCAAAGAGAGAATCATCGTCAGTATGATATAGGTTGCTATAATGATAATCTTGCTTTAATGTTAGCTCATGAATCTGACAAAATGATTCGTCTTGCCCAAGAAAGTCGATCAAAATTAAGCGATTTAATTAGACTGTTTGATTATAAATACTTGAATAATCTTTATGATTTGTTCGTTCCACAACGTGAAAAGTCACTTGAACAAAGATATTTTTCAGAAAGATAAAAAATGAGTCATACATCTGCTAAGAATGAAAAATCAAAAGAGTCTTTTAATAAACAAACACTTTGTTAGAAAAATGAATGGATGAATCCATTCCGTGGGATCAAAAGTGTAAAAGCTCTAAAGAACTTTTCAAAATTAAAAGTAGTGTTGACACGATTTTTGATGGAGTGGAACGTTGCAAACAAACAATCGCTAAAAGAACATATTTTGGTCACATAGATCCGTTCATTCAAAATACAATCGAAGGAAATTTTTGTCCCCAAATTCAAAAAATCAATGCCGATTTAGAAAAATTTCACTTGTGTTTAAAAGAGGAAATGGTTGCTGATTTGAGATACTTTAATTCTCTTGAACATGAAGTAGACTCTCTCAAATCTCAACTGGAAACTTAAAAAACACAGTTTTTGAATGAAATCGACCGACTTTCCAAGGAATATTATTATGCTGATCACATGAATGCTATACTTGGTGTGTATACTACTCTCGACGAATTCACTGATTTACAATGTGATTATGTGGACCAAGTTGTCAAATTTAAACGTCTTGAAAAAGAGCTTTCAAAAAGTAATACAACGTCAAAGAGTTTTGAAGCACTTTAACAACATGCTATCGATCTTAAACTTGCCTTACAACAATGTCAAGAACAGATAAAAAATGACAAAGCTTTCAAAGAAAATCAGTCAAAGTATTTCTGAAAGAACGTGAACAATATTTTAAAATTCAAGACTTGAAAGCTTAATTACATGACAAAGGAATTGCAATAACTGAGTTGAAGAAACTCATTGAAAAGATGAAAGGAAAATCTGTGGAAACTAAGTTTGAAAAATCATCGGTTATTCGACAACCGAATGCTTTTAAAAGGCCAAGACAATTAGTTTTAGGTAAACCGGCTACTTTTTCAGATTCTCTTGCAAAGACAGATTTTTCAAAGTCAAAGTCAGTTACAACAAATAATGTGTCCAATGATTTTTCAAATCCAGTCACTGCACAGATTTTACCTCAGAATGTGAAGTCAATATTAAAGAACACAAATGTGATTGCTCCAGGAATGTATAAAGTACACACAAAGCCTAATCAAACTAGAATACCATAGTTGCCTCAATACATTAGGAAAACTAACAAATGTGTGTCTTTCTTTATAGGAGTAATTCCCACTACTAGTGTTAGCAGACTACAGCTTAAGAGCAATCGATTAGAAGATAGAGGCATGCATAACAATAGTCAAGGGAAGAAACAACAAGTAGAAGACCACCGTAGGAATTTTATGTTTTCTAAAAATAAAACGTCGGTAACTATGTGTAATGCCAGTTTGAATGCTAAGACCTCGAATGTAAACTTTGTTTGTGTTACTTGTGGCAAGTGTATGTTGAATGACAATCATGGTTATGACATCGTCATCTCTCACATCTAAACTTTGATACCATCAACTTGATTTTGAAGTATGATATTGTGACTGACCTTCCCAAATTGAAATTCTTCAAAGATCATCTTTGTTCTTCTTGTGAGTTAGGGAAAGCAAATCGCAAGTCTTTCAAGACAAAAACTTCCCCAAGCTCAAAGAGACGTTTACAAATCCTACACATGGACTTATGTGGTCCCATAAGGGTAGAAAGCTTTAATGGTAAGAAATATGTTCTCGTAATTGTTGATGACTACTCCAGATATACTTGGAATCACTTCTTGAGATACAAAGACAAAACACCTGAAGTTCTCATTGATTTCCTCAGACTTGTTTAAAGAGGACTTCATGCTCAAGTTAGAACCGTAAGAACAGACAGAGGCACTGAATTCTTAAACAAAACTCTTCATGCATATTTTGCACAAGAAGGTATAGAACACGAAATGTCAACTGCTCAAACACCTAAACAAAACGACGTTGTTGAAAGACGAAACCGTACTCTTGTTGAGGCTGCTCGAACAATGCTAAGCGCCGCTAAAGTTCCTTTGTTCTTATGGACTGAAGCAATTGCAACAACATGTTTTACTTAAAACCGTTCACTCGTCATTCCTCAACATGAGAAAACACCTTACCACATCATAAATGGCCAAAAACCGTCTGTTAAGTTCTTTCACATTTTTGGCTCTCTTTGCTACATAGTCAAAGATGGTGAAAATCTTGACAAATGAAGGAAAAAGGTGATGCATGTATTTTTGTAAGGTATTCTACTCAATCAAGAGCTTATCGGGTATATAACAAAAGAACAAGAGTGATAGTTGAAACTAATCATGTCAACTTTGACGAATTGCCTCATATGGCGTCAGATCACGTCCGTTCTGACCCCATTCTACAATGTCTGACAACGGCACTTGAACATGCTAGTTTAAGTCCCAGTCCCCAAAGTCAAGAAAATGTTCCTCAGTCGGTTGAGATAGTAACAACGTCAAATGAGCTGGATTTTCTATTTAGTCCGATGTTCAATGAATTACTAAATGGAACTACTCTAGTTGTGTCAAAGTCTTTCACTGTAACTGCTACTAATGCACCTAATCAACGTCAACAACAACATACAACTCCATCTACTTTAACAAACGTTGCTACAAATACACCTCCATTGAACATTCAAACAACACCTGAAACTGCAAGTCAAGCACCAACTCAAGCACCAACTGTCACTACCAACGAGAACATTAATCAAGCAAAAACTAATAAAGAAAATGCACAAGTTGAAGACGACGAATATATCAACATCTTTAGTACACCGGTACAAGAACCAGGGGAGACATCATCTCTTCATGTTGATTCGTCAAACATGCATACAATCTATCAACGACATCCTTCAAAACATCGTTGGACAAAAGATAATCTGATAGAACAAATCATTAGAAATCCTTCTCAATCAATTAGAACAAGACGTTAGCTAGAAACAGAGGGCGAGATGTGTATGTTCGCACTTACCATGAGTCGAACTGAACCAAAGAACATCAAAGAAGCCATGGCTGATTCTGCATGGATTGAAGTGATGCAGGAAGAACTTCACCATTTGATCGATTAGATGTATGAGAATTAGTCGACAAACCACTCTATAAAAATGTCATTAACATGATGTGGCTCTGGAAAAACAAACGTGATAAGGAGAATACTGTAATTTGCAACAAAGCTCGTCTTGTAGCTAAGGGATACAGCCAGCAGGAAGGCATTGATTTCGAAGAGTCATTTGCCCCAGTTGCTCGGTTAGAAGCTGTCTGGTTATTCATTGTGTATGCTACACACAAATCATTTTTAGTATACCAGATGGACGTTAAGACAACATTTCTTAACGGTCCTCTGAAGGAAGAAGTGTACGTCAATCAGCCAGACGGATTCGTAGACCCACATTATCCTGACAAAGTCTACCATCTCTAAAAGGCAGTATATGGACTCAAACAAGCTCCAAGGGCGTGAAATGATGAACTCTCTAACTTCCTGGTATCCAAAGGGTTCTATTGATCCAACTCTATTCATTACTAAAAAAGGGGAAGACATATTGCTTGTGAAAATTTACGTTGACGACATTATTTTTGGTTCTATAAACCCAAAACTTTCAAAAAGGTTTGAAAAACTAATGCACAGCAAGTTTGAAATATCTATGATGGGGGAGCTGAAATTCTTTTTAGGAATTCAGATCCACCAATCCCTACATGGTATATTTATTAACTAAGTTAGGTATGCTCAAGAGATACTTAAAAAGCATGGTATGACCTCATGTGATAGCGTTGGTACTCCAATGGCTACTAAACCCCTAGATGCTGACTTGAGTGGAACTTATGTTGACCAAATGAAATATCATAGCATGGTCAGAGCACTCATGTACTTAAAATCAAGTAGACTGGATATTCTACATGCAACGTGTTATTGTGCTCATTTTTAAGCGAGACCAACAGAAAAGCACCTTAGGGAGGTTAAACGGATCTTTCGGTACCTTAAGAATACCATTAACATGGGACTTTGGTATCCAATGGACACCGGCTTTAATCTAACTGCTTTTTCACATTCAGATCGTGTAGGTTGTCTCGGTACACGTAAAAGCACATCTGGTGGTATACAATTTCTAGGTGGTGATAAGCTAGTCAACTGGTCATCAAAGAAACAGGAATGCACTTCAATGTCTTCAGCAGAAGCCGAGTATGCGTCTCTATCTGCGTGATGCGCTTAAGTTCTATGGTTTAGAACTCAGCTAACAGATTATGGCTTCTACTTTGACAAAATACCTATGTATTGTGAGTCAAAGGCAGCCATAGCCATCTCGGGCAATCCAGTCCTGCATTCTCGTACCAAGCACATCGATATCAGATATCACTTCATAAAGGAACAGGTTGAAAAGGGTATAGTTGAATATTCTTTGTTGGAACTGAATACCAGTTAGCTGACCTGTTTACTAAAGCCTTACCAGAAGATAAGTTTAAGTATCTTGTCAGATGACTCGGTATGAGATGTTTGACTCAAGAAGAACTGGAGGTTCTGGCAAACGAATCTGCTTGATCCATCAAACATCGACTTGTAAATATTTTTATTTTTCTCTTTATTTTGATTTATTAATATTTTTGAAAACGAAAATACAAAAATATAAAACCAACAAAAAGAAAATACAAAAATATAAAATCTAGAAAAACAAAATATTAAATCAAAATTTTTTAAAAATACCAAAAAGAATCTTCTCGACACGTCTCTTGGTATCGATAACATTTACGTACCTAGAAATGTCGATTAACATTGACACGAGTGTGTAAATGAAGTTCGAGCAAGAGTTCAAATGCTTTCAAAACATGTCATTTCTATTTTTTCTTTATGACTTATGTACATTTCAGTGCATAACTCGGACTCGAACGTAATAGGGATGTGTACGCTTCAGTGCACTTACTCTACAAATAGAAGAGAAGTCTTCTATCATATGTTTTATAAACCGTTGAACACAATTTTCAAAAAGAACTTTCAATGTCAAATTGTTTACAATATATATTTGTGGTATCGTTCCATAAAAAGTGGTATTTGTTAAAATTATGTGTTCAATAATCCCTTCCTCAAATAAGTTAAAAAAGTGTGGTACTTACAATGTCATTTTATGTGAATTAATTTTTGAGGGAGAGCTTTTAAAACCAAAGCCTTTTAATGTATTTTGGGTAGATCTCATAAATGTCAATTTTATGTATCAAAAAACATTTTGTAAAATAAAAATGTGGAAATTATAATGTCAATTAATAACATATATTGTTTACTAAGGCATCTCACTCCGTCGTCAACATATTTGTGGTGTCATATCATTTTTTCTTTGTAATGTCAAGTTTTAAAAAATTAGTGGTATCCCACATAATGTGTTGAAGGGGAGCTATTAGAAAAATGAATTCATGCAATATCATGATATATTTTTTCTCCCCATGGAATTTTTCATGTCATGAATTTTAATCAATTGGTATTTCAAATACTAAAAGATTTATTATTATAAATAAGGAGAGAAAATGTGATTAAAATGTGATATAGAAGAATGTGATCTTTAAGACTCTAAGTGCAACTCTTTCCTTCATGTGCGAAACCATTTTGAATCTCGATGCACATGTGTAAGGGGAGTATTTCAAAATGTCTGTATCAAAGGTTTTATGGTTTCGATCTATATACCCAACAACAAATCAACTCACGACGTCGATGAAGTCATAAGGTGGTTAGGGTTAGGTATAAGTCCTATGATCCAACCAGAACTAGAGGGATCTACCCATGGACATTCCATAGATAGAATTAGAAGTCCTTAGGTAGGATTGGAGATGAATGAGAATAAGGGAAGAATGCCGACTAAGGTTGAGCTAACACTAGAAAAATCACAACAAGGTGTTAGTGATGAAGTCTTGGTAAGCATTGAAAGGGTTGAAGAATGAAAAAGAAATATATGGATAAAGGGTGAAAACAAAGTAGCCCTTCACACAACTTAGGCAGAAACTAGGTCAGTTACATAATCTATCAAAATCACAAAGATGATTGTTGGTATTGAAGAAAGACGTCATGGACCCAGTGATGCGATGCACAACCCTTCCCAGCCATTCGAGTTTCTATTAAAGAAACTTGTCTTATTTGTCACGAAGATACAAACGTTATCTATTGACATCTCACTCTGAGATTATTAATATTGAATAGGTGGCAGTCAGCTCCAGCCTCTGATTACTAAAACCAAAGTGCACAAATCGAGTTTAGAGCTAAGAGAGATCAAATTATAAATCTCATTAGGACACAATCCATGTATGACACTTGTTGTTAACCTTTAAACAACATTTGGTAACAAAGAGTCCTAAGCATTATCCTTAAGATCTTGCCAGAACATTCAGAGTGATACTCTTTAGTATTCACTATGACGAATGAAAATCCTTCCAGAGTCAACCTCAAACAGCTCTACGGTAGGTGACTTGCAAGATTTTATATGAATCAAGCTTGTGCCACTGGATATCGATTTGGTCCAGTATATGAATTGATGACTTAATCAGACAGATAGTAATTATCTAATTCACTCTTACCGTGTTGTCTGCTTTGAGATGTTCCAGTAATGAGAACAAGCAAGCATGGTGAATCTGATACATCTGTGTTAGAAGATCCTACGCTTTGAGCTAGAAATCCTGTCAAGGAGATTCTTTGAATATACTTGATCACATGTATAGTATTTATACTATAAAATGGGGAACCGGTGGTTAACGCAACCTAAAATCAATGAATGACAAAGACATTTTTTCCATATCTGCTGTTTAGTACTAACATTCAAATGCATGTACAAACGTCGGTGTTGTAGCACATTCTAGTGAAGTCGCATTCATTACCACATACTCATACTCGAGCTCTAAAAGTCAATCATTTAGCATCAAGAATGTTGATCCTAAACTTCCTCAAAGATCTTCAAAGTCAAATCAAGAATCATATTTTGGTGAGATTGTTAGCCTTATGTTTATATAAGTCAAACAAGAATGCAATAAGTATGAGTATATTGGTCAAGAGCACAAGTTGAACAAGAAAGTCAAATCAAGATGATTCAAGTCAAGGAGATGATGCAAGATAAAGATCTCAAGAACTCAAAGTCAAAAGATGAAGGCTCAAGATAAAGATCACATAAAAGACACTGAAAGAACTTCATCGGTCATCTAAATCATGAATGAACAAAGCCATTACAAACAAGAAAAGGCGAAGACATGACCAAAGAATGCAAAGCTCAAATGTCATATCTTCAACATTGGGGATGATAAAGTCAAATCAAGATAATCTCCATCAAGAACGTCAACTTTGGGGAGATCAAAGAAGACCTCAACATTGGGGGATATTGTTAGCCTTATTTTTACATAAGTCGAACAAGAATGTTATCGATCGTCTTAGTCGTAATTAGTGTTGTTATGTAATAGGCTAGTCAAGTTTAACGGGCTTGAACTTTAAGCTAATATTGTCCATGTTTCGGGCTTAAAGCCCAAGATAAGCCAAGCCCGACCCAAATAGTAAGCCCATACACCATCTAGTAGGCTAAGGGTATAAATATAACCCACTCCACACATGGAAAGGGTGTTGGTTACATTTGTGTGTGTTTCCTCCCAATCTAATCTTTATCTCTTTGTTTATCTATCTAGTTTCTCTCTCAACTTTTCTTCTACCTTATTTCGTGTCTTATAGCTTATTGGTATAGCTTATTAGTTGTGTTTAGATCTTAGTTATTTGGGATAACAGAGCATGCGTGACTCATCAATAATATATATATATATATATATATATATATATATAATATATAAGCAAACACTCAACCAATTACCTTTGCACAAGGAATGGTTAAAAGTTCACCAAAATAAAATATATATGTAGCCGGAAGTATGATTTCCCGGGTCGTTATGTCCCAACGAGGCTTGAATGGAAAATCGAATGACGGAGTGATGATTGATGTTTGAATATGACAAGGATATGATGAGTTTTCTATTTCTACAAGTTAAATATGCAAAAACAATTAAATAAAACCTAAAAACGAAAGCTATATAACTTAAAACCTAAAACGGGCACGAAAAACGAGGGCTAAAAACCTAAATTTTTTATAAAAATTACACTAAGTGGAGAAAAAGTGCAGAAATTTAACAAAATTAAAAGCCCCAAATTTTATCTAATGGTTAAAGCTTAATTAAACTAATTAAAACTAAACCTAACTAATAATTAAACTAAAACTAACAAGGACTAACAATGGACTAACGACAGGGACTATTTGTGACAAAAGACCAAAATAAATTCTTTTTTTCCTACCCTGAACCCCAATCCCGATTTTAGTCCAAGTCCCCAAAAAGTGCTGATTTTAAAAAGTCGTTTTTAGCCAAAACGCAAAACACGAAAGTTGTTCACAACATGTTTTTAAGCAACTTTAATAAAGACACCTTGCGAAAATAAGCACTTTATAAGCTCCAAAAAGCCAATTTAGCTGCTGATTGCAGAAAGTAAGCTAAAATTTTGGTTTTTGGTATTTTGGACACTACAAACTCAAAATAAGCTCAAATTCAAAAAGGAGAGATGTTTTGGAAAGCTTATATGTTGCTTAATCTGATTCCAAAAAGCTTTTTCAACCAAACACAACTTAACTTAACTCAATTTGCATCAAAAAGTAGTAAACTCTAACTTTTTCTTAAATAAGCCAAATTCAAAATAAGCTAAAATCACCAATAAGCCAAACTGAAAAGTGGGCTTTTGGAAATAAGCTCACTAATGAGTCCTTATTAAGCCCACCTATTCACTTTTTTAAATAAGCCACTGAAATAAGCACAATAAGCACAAATGACTACACTACTATTTTTTGGATTTTAATGAAAATAAGCACTTTTAGACCTAAAATAAGCTACTGAAATAAGCTCAAAACTTTAAACAAACCTCAAACAGATTTAGTTCACCCTCCAATGAGCTTATGCTCAAAAAATCATAACCTAAAACCTAATCTAACTATCCTAAAAGTGAGATCAAAAATTGGTGAACTACCGGTACTAACTAAAAGTTAGTACCGCTAGCTTTAAAAGTTAGTACCGCTAGTTAAAAGTTAGTACCGCTAGTTCTAAAAACCTCTTAAAGTTTTCAAAAGTCATTTTATTTCAAGCTGATTGGATCCTAATTTGTTAAAAACAGATTATCAAATGACAAAATAAGGTACTTATGAACAGATTTCAATCAGTGATAAGCACTTAAATAAGCTAAATTAATCTAACAGTATTAACTATTAAACTTTAATAAGACTATCTATTAGACTCATTTTAAAGCTAAGAACATATACTTGGAGAACCCGAAGACAGTTAAAATCCAACAGTTCAACTACCGGTAACTAACATGGAGCTAGTACCGCTAGCTTTGAGTTAGTAACCAGCCCCCCTAGTTCTAAGTTCTACCGCTAGCTTTAAAAAAAACAGAACGCCCTTAAATTTTCAAAAGTCAATTTTTTCTTTTTATTTTAAGCTGATTTGGTCCTAAGTTGTTAAAAACAGATTATCAAAGAACACAATAAGACACTTATAATCAAGAATAAGCACTTAAATAAACTGAATTAGTCTAACAGTTTTAACAAATGAACTAACAGTACTAACTAAGAGAATTGCACAAATCACTTTTAAACTAACAACTAAGCAAGATAAGCACTAAACATCATAATAAAGCATAAATAAGCAAATATAGGTAACAAATAAGTACTATAAGCAGTTCTGTAGTAAATAAGTAAAGTAAGAAAAAGAGAGACTTACAACACCCTTGCTCAAAACAGGGCTAAACCAAGAATCTACAAGCTCTAGCTTGTATAAAACAAGCTAGTAGTGTCCATAAGCCCATCCAGAACTGGCTTATCATCCATAAAATAAGCTGTGGTGTATTTGAGAGTGATTTTTGTGATTTTCTCTTAACTAATTAACTTTTTAGGTTTACTTAATTAAAGCAGCTTATAAACAAGCTGTATTGAGAGCCTTTTTTTGAACACAAAACAACACAATTAAGATACTTAACACTTGGAATTATAAAGTGACTTAAAATCCAAATTATGCATTGCAAACTTGTAATAGTGTTACAAAACTGAAAGTAAAACCTGTAAATAGACTTAAGAACTGAAAATAAGCTTAAGTTATGATTGAAAAATTAAGCTACTATATTGTAAATAAAAAAACAAGGTTGCCTCAAAGGCTTACACAAGGCTCTATTTATAGCCGAATTCTTGGCTTCTTTGGGTCATCCAATGTGCTTCTTCTTTTGTGAGAGCAACAACAAGAGAGTGCTTTATTTTGTGAGGTATATTCTAAAACAAATCCCATCTAAGCCTCCAAAATTCTTTTGTGCCTTTCTTTGAGTATATCACACAGCCATCCGAAAGTTCTAAAATGGTGATGGATTCCAACATGGCAATTATAAGCAACGGGGGAATAGTGGAGAGGTTTTGAAATATTTAACTAGGGTTTGAGTGTTTTATGCAGGGAAAAGTGTATGAGAAACATCCCATACAGTTGAACCATGGGTTTTAGTTTGGGCTGGAAAATATGGGTTTTGGGTAGTCGACAGCTTTGGCCCCCTCATTTCTTAATAACTTAGTTGCAAAATCGCCCCGGTTTATGAATACAACTTATTTAGGGGTTTTGGCAGAACTGTCCCTAAAGTTATACTTCACCCTCATTTTTCGATTTCAGCCCTTGACTTTTTGTAACACAACTAGATGTTTGGCAGTTTTAGTCCCTCAAGTTGTATTTTCTTCATGTGGCTGACTTTTGACTTTGACTGACTTTGGCTTTGGATTGACTTTGTCTTTTCCATCCCGTGCTTAGTTTGGTCGTTTTTGGCTTTCTTTTTGAGTATCCGTTCCTTCACAATTCAAATGCAGAAACAAACAAATACAATGTATCTTTGGTACTTTTTTTAGTCTTTTAAGTCCGTTTTTAATGAAAAATATATTGTTAATTGAAGCCCAAACCAATCGTCATCTTTTTATAAGTTACACCAACCTGAGGTTCACCTAGAATGTTGACCAGTCGGATGTGTTTTTCTCTAGACCATCTGTCTTAAGGAGCTATAGTGTCATGAATGACATCAGTTGATGGTGAAATGATTGTTGGTGAGGGTTCAACTTCACTAACTGGGACATCATTGATTGTGTTGGTTTGAGAATCAGAGATATCTCTGTGAATTTTAGTTGGTTCAAAGTTGTGGAAAACTAGAGGGGGGGGGGGGTTGAATAGTTTACCGCTTTTTAATTTAACGTTTAGTTTGATTATAAAAATTTAGATTCGACTTTATGTGAATTCACAATGTGCACAATATGACAATTCAATTAATCAAATAAGTAATAACAAGATATGAAATAAATGTGCAAGATAAGAGATGGAAATATCAAACCACAACACGAGGATTTATAGTGGTTCGGTAATGAAGCACCTCTTCGCCCCACTCCACTCCCCGAGCACCAAACCCGAGAGTTTTATTCACTATGTCAACAAGCTCCCTTTAGGCGGAGAAAACCGTAATGTCGAGTTCTAATCCTAGGTAGAACCAATCTATCACAACTAACCACACAACTTCACGACAATTCACTACTTCGCTTCACCACACAACTTTTTCTTCACTTCACAACTTTACTACACAACTTCACTTCACTTCACAACTTCTTCACAACCTTTCTATACTTCTCTTCACAACTTCACTTCAACTAAACACTATCTTGAACACACCAATCTAACACTACTTACTAAGATCACCCCGATCTAGCTATACTTACAATGATCACCACAATCTACTTAATATACACAACTACGATACACACCTTCACAATATACACAAAAATTTACAAGATATGATACAATTGCAACAAGGTTGCAAGGACACACACTAAGCTATAATACTTCTTCACTTGATGGAAGAAAATATTCTTCTCTTGCACTTGAGGATCAAAGCTTGGATCACTTTGAAATAAAGCTTTATGATTAAATGATCAAAGGAATGAAAGGAGAGTATAAACTGATTTAGAACAGAAAGAAAGTGTGTGCAAAAGGTGAGAAAATCAGTGAGGAATAAACCATTATTTATAGGCAAACTGAGTTGCCTTTTTGTCTGGGCGGTCCCCTTAATTAGGGTGCCGGTCCCCTTAATAATTAAGGGGACCGCCCTTATAATTAAGGGGGCCGCCCAGCCCAGACGCTCCCTTTTTTGTCTTTTCTGGGGGAGGTGTTTTTTGGAACATTTCTAGCCGTTTTTAGGTAGAAAATTTGAATTCAAAATATTTATTTGAATAAAACATTTCTTTTAAATCTAATTTTAAATCTAAAAATGTTTTATAAAAGATATAGAAATGTTTGTGACATTTTTAAAAAAATGTGAGGTTAAATAAAAATTCATTTGATCATAAAATGCATTAAGCATTTATTTATTCATACATTTAAGTGATTAAATTTTCGAAATGAAAATTTACTACTAATTACTTGTTTACGAATAATTTTTCATTAATCGTTTTTACATTTTGTGATTATCAAAACGTAGAGAGGTCGAAAAATATTAATAACGTTTTTAGGCATTATTTCTATCAACAATCTCCCCCTTTTTGATGATTACAAAATCTAAACTCATTAAATGTAAAATTATTTTTAAACAAGTATTTAGTGAGTTTTATTTCCATTTCTCCCCTTTTTGTAGAATCAAAAAGGCTTTGTCGATGAATGTTAGTAAAACCAACGGAATAAATGCTCCCTTGGGTTAAGTGAATGGTTCACTCCAACGGTCTTAAAGCTTGCCTGAGAAAATATTCAATCTAGAGTTTAAATAGGAGAGACTTGATCACTCGACGTTGAAAACAGTACGATTTTTGATCTTAGAGTCATGGAATCTCTTGTTTTCTCCTTGTAAATAAAAGAATTTTCATAAGCATGATCCAAGTTCATTAAGTTCGTTGAGTTGAACATTTCTGTGCTCACCTCGCGGTTTGATATCAACATGTTTGTATTCTTAATGCCCAGTAAGCTTGTGGCTCTAACTCAATCGCGTAGATACATTGCCTTTCCATATACAAGCTTGTACGGAGTGCAACCCGAATGGGTTTTTGTAAGCTGTACTGAAGGCCCCAAACAGGTGCGTCATCGTAGTTTTTGTCCGTGCGCGCACACACGTACGATCTTTCGCCTACGGTCCCTTCCAAGAATTCTTTCAAACCACGATTGGATACCTCAACTTGTCCACTTGTTTGTGGATGATACGCGGTGGAGAGACGATGAGTGACTCCGTATTTAAGCATGACCTTTGCAAATTGGTCATTGCAAAAATGGGTTCCGCAATCACTTATGATTGCACGAGGGGCACCGAATCTGGCGAAGAGAGATTTAAGAAATTTGCAAACAACTCGGGCGTCATTGGTGGGGAGCGCTTTTGCTTCAACCCATTTCGACAAGTAATCAACTGCCACGAGTATATATTTGTTCCCTCTTGAAGACGGGAACGACCCCATAAAATCAATGCCCCACATGTCAAAGATTTCGCAAACTTGGATAGAGTTTTGTGGCATCTCATCACGTTGCAAAATTTTGCCTTGACGTTGACAAATGTCACAATCGGTGACAAAGTTTATGGGCGATCCTTGTAAACGTCGGGCCAATAAAATCCTGAATCAAAGATCCTTTTACGTGTAATTGGCACCGGATAGTGTCCCCCCTGTGGATCAATCTAGTGCAAGCTTTAAGAATGTCAAAAGCTTCTTGCCCCGAAACACAACGCCGAATCACTTGATCCGCACATATCTTAAACAAGAAGGGGTCATCCCAAAAGTAGTGTTTGACGTTCCCCTTTTTTTTTTTATATTTTGAAAAAACAACATTTTCTTTCTGCTGGGAACGACATTCCTTTGAATCACGAAATTCCCACGCATGGTAGATTTTGGCAAAATCGCAAGACCCATGAGGCATTATCATCACCACGAAAGGTAACCACCCAAGTGGTCTCGAGAGAAATGTATCCGAGTAATTTCCTTTTTTCCTCTCGAGCTCACTTTGAGGGATTTTCAAGTCTAGAAAGGTGGTGTCGGCGCAAGATTTTCTGCTCATTTTTTATCACAGATAACGACATCAAATGCTTTGGCAACAAAATCCACCGGAGCCATCTTGGCTTAGCATCCTGCTTAGCAAGTAGGTACTTGAGAGCCGAATGGTTCTTAAACACTATGCTTTTGGACAAGACAAGATATGGCCAGAATTTCTCGAAGGCATACACTACGGCAAGTAATTCTTTTTCCGTTGTATGTAATTCTTAAGCCTCGGTCATGTTTTTGCTTGCAGAGTTGTATCGGCTGGAAGTGCTTGTCTTACGTTGCCCCATGACGGCCCCAACAGCAAAATCACTTGCACAACACAAGAAGTTCAAAGGCAAGTCCAAAAAAATCGAGAAGAACTAAATGGAGCCTGGGTTAACTTCATCTTAAGGGTTTCAATGCTTCGATGCAAACCTTCGAGAAGATAAAACGGAGTTTTCTTTTTCAAGGAGGTGGGTCATAAGGCCGGCGATTTTGAAAAATCCTGAATAAATCGTCGGTAGAATCCGGCGTGACCGAGAAAACTGCGAATACCCTCATAGGTGGTGGATGAGTAACTTTGCAATGACATCAAACTTTGATTCATCAACCCTACATCAAATCCCAGACCTTAGAATCTATTGCCAAGGACTATTCCTTCCTTGACCATAAAGTGGCAACTTTTCCCAATTTAGCACAAGATTGGTGTCTTCACACATTTGGAGCATTTTGTCTAAATGGGAAAGGCAAGAGGAGAAAGAATCACCGAAAACCGAGAAATCATCCATGAAGACTTCCATGGTTTTCTCAATCATATCGTGAAAGATTGCAACCATACACCTTTGGAACGTGCCTGGTGCATTGCATAACCCAAAAGGCATGCGACGGTAGCAAATGTCCCATAAAGGCAGGTGAAGGTAGTCTACTCTTAGATCAAGTGATCAATTGGAATCTGAAAAGTAGCCGAGAAATCCTCCAAAAGCAATAGTCACTTCATTTTTCCGGCAATCTTTCAAGCATCTGATCCATAAATGTAACGGAAAGGGTCTTTGTCGAGTTGCAGTCATTGAGTTTTCGGTAATCGAATGCAAACTCGCCATCAATCGAAACTAAACCAACCTGTAGGGTATAACTTATTTTCAATATTTTTACTCACGGTTAGGCCTGCCCTTCTTAGGACACAATGAAATCGGCAATACCAGGGACTGTCAGAGATAGGGTAAATTAACCCACATCAAGAAGTTTGATAACTTCTTGCTTAATAACCTCATGGATTTTGGGGTTAACCCTTCTCTGATGTTGAACTATGGTTTGGCAATTTCCTCCAACAAAATTTTATGAGGGTGCAAAACTGTGATCTATTTCCCTAATATCAGAAATCTTCCAAGCTATGGCATGTTTGTGTGACTTAAGAACCTTGACAGGCGGTTTTAATCCTCATCTTTTAAGTTTTTGCGATTATGACGGGAATTTGTCATCACCCTCCAAAAATGCATACTCAAGATGGGATGAAAGTCCTTTGAGTTCAGGTCCGGAGATCTTCACATGAAGATTTAACCTTTTCAGGCACATTAATTTCACAAACTGGTGACGGTGGGAGATTTGGGTCACTATTGATCACACTTAACAATTCCTCAAGGTAAACAGTATCCTCCTTTCAGAATCATAGATGCCTGTCAAACACCTGGTGTTTATTGTAATCATCGAGTCAAGAAATGCATCGATCATCTCCATTAGGAAAATCACTTCCACCGAAGGAGTGAAAGAGGGAGAGAAGAAATCTATCATAAGATCAAGTAGAAAAAAAGTGGGGGATTGCCACTTTCTAGAATTTTCAAGTACTTACTTGAAACATATTCTCACAAGCAATGTCAATAACATACGACTCGGTTAACGTTTCAAATGATAATGTAGGAGAAAGACTTAGTATCACCAACTTTGAAGGTCACGGATTGGTCATCATGTAGTAAGGGTCATTTGTTCACTCGTGAACAGAGGATCGATCAAGGGCACGAGCCGTCCCAAGAAAGGTCTTCCTAGATTAGGGAACACGAGGATCGGCAACGTAAGTCAACACCACAAAATCGGACAGGAAAGAAGAACGTCCCAAACTTTCACTAAAACATCCTCGCGATGCCGAGGGAGAAGAAATCATTCGGACGTCAAGTTCAAGTATCAAACGGGAGTTTTGGTCAAGCTGAGACTTTAGTTTCTTTCCAAAATGAGAGAGTCATTAAGGTTGATGCTTGCATACGAGATCGACCAAGGCTAAGCATTCATACATCTCCGAAAATCAAACGGATAAGAAATCTAACCGGGCCTCCAAGTTCTGTTCTCGGAAACTTCTTTAGGATAACCGCCGAGCAATTCTCTTTTAAACCGGTGTCTTTGTCACTCAATCATCTTGTCCTTAGTCATTGAGGAGCTTTCTAAACATTGGTGCAAATTTGGGCATAGTAGTAGGAAGAGACCGGCCGCGAAACTTAGGCTCAAAAAATGGATATTCGAAAAATCTCCAATAAATTTTGAGCTAGAAGATTCGGTCTTTTCACGGAGCTTTTCTTTGTTTTGCCCTTGAAGGATAAGGCAAATGTTTGGTTATCCTTGAAGTAACAACGTGCTCACCCAATTGTTCATTAGTTTGAGACACTGGAGGTTGGATGTTTTCGGTGCTGTTTGCACCGTATCCTTTGTCACCCTCGGTTTCATTTTCCTCTCTTTAGGAGGGAGAAGAAATTTGAGGTCCATCACAGAACACACCGCTTTCGGGAGTGATTGCTCACATCACCTTTCGGGTTAGCATGGTGTTGCTTGAAGAGAACCCGAACCCTAAGTAGAAGCGGTATTACTAATTACGAATTATGTGATTAGTCCGTTTATATTTCCATTTGATTTTGCATATTTTTCATAATTTTGCGTCGTTAGCTTTGACGTAGTATACAAAATCGGGCTTGACCCACCTGTGCTGGTTTAACTGGAGCATGAAAAAGTCGGGGGGGTTTGATTAATCTGGGGTTGAATAAATTTGTCCTTGATTGAAATATACCCTGATTGGTTTAAAATTGTTCCGACGCCGATTTTTGGTTGAAATTGATCCCCTGATTTTGGTTGTTTTGATGGTTTTGCATAGGAGGAAAACTGGGAGGTCGAATTTGGTTAGCAACCATCTGAGGTCGGTAACTGCATTTACCCTTTGGTTTGTAGTTAACTGCGGCGGCTTGTGACACGTATTCTTAGGATATTGTCACGATGATGTTGCCATCGGTGGCTGGACAATTTTGGTAAAATGACCACCCCCGCAAGTTACACAACTTTGCTCGACTGCTTTTACAGGAGCGGGAGCTGGAGTTTGGTTTTTCTTATCGAGAATCAATGCTCTAACCATATCTTTCAGCTCAGCAACATCGGATGAAACTGCTGGGGTAGAAGAGCTCGTACTCACTTTTGAAACAATGGCCTTGCTTCGTTATTGACTAACTTTTGGAACTTGCTCACTATGATTATTTAGGCATTCTCGAGGCATTTAACAGAAAGTTACCAACCACTCGCAGCAGATTTCAAATGAATCATGATCATTTGAATTTATGGCATTATAAAATGTATTCGAGTTGAGATGCAATTCTGAAAACCCAATTATGCCGGGCAATCCCTTTAAAAGATCATTGAATCGGTCTCAGTCTATGCCTCGTAAAACGTTTTCATCAAATTTTGTTGAAAATCTTTGATTTCATTTCGACAGATTTGTTTGTTTTAGAGGGAGGAAGAATTTGTTAAAGAATTTTGAAAACAAGATCATCCCATGTAAGAATCGATTGAGGGGGCTCTTTTTCAAGCCAAATCCGGGCTGCTCCCTCGAGGGAAAATGGGAAAAGTATAAGCTTAACCGACGCATTTGGGACGTTCAGGAACTTCATCGTAGAAGTGATCTTGTTGAAATATCGATGTGAAGCAAGTGGGTCTTCTTAGATCATGCCAAAAAAAGCTTGTTTTGACAATGATTAAGTAGACCATGCTTGATCTCAAAGTTGTTTGCGGTGATTTCGGGAACAACGATTGCATCCTCGTAACCCTCGGTGGGTGCCTCGAGCAATTGAGCCATAGTTCGATTATCGTCCATCATAACTATGGGAGGATTTGGTTTCTCAAGATTTGGTGAATGTCAACAGAAGTGTTTGTCGACTTGGTTGCTGTCGACGTTTACTGCTGAGAACGAGTGCGCATGCACAAAATATAGATTTAAAAAGAAAATTTACACTAAATTTTTTTATTTTTTTTATTTTTTATTTTTTTTTATATTTTTTTTCTTGTTTTTCTATGATTTATTCACAATGTATTTTACCGGACAATGAGATAAGACAACTTCAACCAAATAATCTACTTACTTCACGGTAGCTCTCAAAAAGATAAACGCACAGGTAAGCGGAGGAGTAGAAATAGCGCCAAGCTTATTTCTCCTTTCGGGTCGTAGTTCCAAGGAACAACCCTCCTTATACCCACTTTATAGTTTGTTTAACTTTTCAAGGTGAGCCGTATGTCGTAAGAGACACAAATGACAAGTTTTTAAATCTTTTGTTCGAGTTGGAAACCAACAAGTTCACCGGAAGTAATTATGATAATACCTCAATTGAGAATATTATATTTTGGTATTTTTACCAATTTGTGAGTTTTATTTCTTTTTTTATGGACAATGTTTTTATATTTTTGGTTTTTTTCTTTTGTTTTTATATGATAATTATACTAGTAAAAGAAAATGAAAAATATTTTTGTACTTTTTATATTTTTATAGAAGAAAATATTCACAGATTCAAACACAAATTGTCAAATGTAACGATAATCGTATTTCACCAGTCCACCCACCTCTCAGCCTCTCCTAGCGCGCCCAAAAATTGATTCGCACAATAAATGTATAATATTAATATAAGCAAACACCAACCAAATTACTTTTGCACAAGGAATGTTAAAAGTTCACTAAATAAAATATATATGTAACCGGAAGAATTATTTCCCTGGTCGTTTTGTCCCAACGAGGCCTTGATGAAAATCGAAAGACGAGTGATGATTGATGTTTGAGATATGACAAGGTTAAGGCATTGGTTTTTTCTATTTCTACAAGATAAATAAGCCAAAAGAATAAATAAAACCTACAACGAAAGCTAAAATATCTAAAACCTAAAAAAAACGGGCACGAAAAACGAGGGCTAAAAACCTAAATTTTTTATAAAAATTACACTAAGTGGAGAAAAAGTGCAGAAATTTAACAAAATTAAAAACCCCAAATTTTATCTAATGTTTAAAAGCTTATTAAACTAATTAAAACTAAACCTAACTAATAATTTAAAACTAAAACTAACAGGACTAACATGGATTAACGACAGGGACTATTTATGACAAAAGACCAAAATAAATTCTTTTTTTCCTACCCTGAACCCCAATCCCGATTTTAGTCTAAGTCCCCAAAAAGTGCTAATTTTAAAAAAGAGTACCTTTTTTTAGGAGCATAAACGCAAAACACGAAAGTTGTTCACAACATTTTTTAAGAAACTTTAATAAAGACACATTGGCAATAATAAGCACTTTTAATAACTCTAAAAAGGCCAAATAAGCGCTGATTGCAAAAAAGTTGCTTAAAACTTTTAGTTTTTGGTAATTGTTGACACTACAAACTCAAAATATGCACAAATTCAAAAAGAGAGATGTTTTGGAAGCTTATAATGTTCTTCATCTGATTCCAAAAAGCTATTTCAACCAAACAAACAACTTAACTTAACTCAATTTGCATCAAAAAGTAGTAAACTCTAACTTTTTCTTAAATAAGCCAAATTCAAAATAAGCTAAAATCACCAATAAGCCAAACTGAAAAGTGGGCTTTTGGAAATAAGCTCACTAATGAGTCCTTATTAAGCCCACCTATCACTTTAAGAATCAGTCCACTGAAATAAGCGCAATACGCACAAATCCACAACACAAATCTATTTTTTGGATTTAATGAAAAAAAGCACTTTTAGACCTAAAATAAGCAACTGAAAATAAGCTCAAAACTTTAAACAAACCTCAAACAAATTTAGTTCACCCTCCAATGAGCTTATGCTCAAAAAATCATAACCTAAAACCTAATCTAACTATCCTAAAAGTGAGATCAAAAATTGATGAACTACCGGTACTAACTAAAAGTTAGTACCGCTAGCTTTAAAAGATAGTCACCTCTAAGTTAAAAGTTAGTACCGCTAGTTCTAAAAAACTCTTAAAGTTTTCAAAGTCATTTTAATCAAGCTAATTTTGATCCTAATTTGATAAAAACAAGATTATCAAAATGACAACAAAATGTACTTATGAACAAAAAAGAAAAAAAGATAAGATTTCAAAACCAGTGATAAGCACTTAAATAAGCTAAATTAATCTAACAGTATTAACTACACATGCTACCAGACTAACTAGAAAGTTGTACAAATCATTATTTGAACTAAAATTTACGGCAGGATAAGCACAAAACAAATAAAAAAGCAATAAATAAGCAAAATAAATAACAAATAAAGTTATATAAGAGTTCTACAATATGTAAGAACAGTCGAGTGAAAAAGAGAGACTTACAACACCCTTGCTTAAACAGGGCTGCTTAAGCTTTTACAAGCTGATCTACAAGCTCTAGCTTGTCAAAGACAAGCTAGTAATGTCCATAAGCCCATCCAGAACTGGCTTATCATCCATAAAATAAGCTGTGGTGTATTTGAGAGTGATTTTTGTTATTTTCTCTTAACTACTTATCTTTTTTTTCTTTTACTAAACAAAAACAGCTTATAAACAAGCTCCTTTGAAAGCTTTTCAAATGCACATTAGAACTAGTTAGCAAGTGAGAACTTGGAAATTCCCGTAAACTACGTTTTACTTATACAAGGCTCGGGAATATTTAATGACCATCACTTTAATAAATACACGGCTAACAGAAAAAGTACAAATAGCTGTAAATAACTGAAAATTAAGCTAAGATTTTCTAAGATATTAAAAACTAAAAACTAACTCCCTAACTTGGGTTACAATGGCCCTATTTATACTAAAACGAATTAAGGTCTTGGTTTCTTGCACTCTCTTCTCTTCTTTCTTCTGTGTTTCTTTGTAGAGACAAAAACCAAGTGTGTTTGTTGTGTGAGGTGATTCTAAAATAAATCCCAGCCTTCAATTTCTTTTGTGCTTCTTTGGAGTCAATCATAGCCATTAAAAACACTTGGGAATGGTGAAGGATTGCCAACATGGCACTTATACAGCTGGGGGGGGGATAGAGGAGTGGTTGAAATGATTTATCTAGGGTGTTGAGTGGTTTTTGCAGGGTAGAAGTATGGGACGACATCCCCTAGCTGTACCTGGGTTTTGTTTTGGGCGGGAAGAATGAAGTTTGGGTAGGTTGGCAGTTTTGGCCCCTCCTCTCTTATAACAAACTTCATTGCAAACTTTGTCCGGTTTGCAATTTCGACCCTTGTCTTTTTTTTGATCTTTTGTAATACAACTTGAGGTTTGGCAGTTTTAGCCCCTCAAGTTGTATTTTCTTCACTTGGCTTGACTTTTTGACTTTGCTCTTTCCACTCCGTGTTTGGACTTGGTTGTTTTTGGCTTTCTTTTTGCTCCTTTTTTTTGAATATCCATTTCCTGCACAATACAA
>BQNB010022061.1:3703-16783 GCA_026074375.1 Tanacetum coccineum | reverse complement strand
CAAGGTAGCTGAATTACGCATACATGGACGGAATAGATATGTGTGTTTGATCACATCCTCATTCGAGTTTAACCAAGGGTTAGGATGAAGAATGATATAGGCTATGGATCTTCAAACTTTCACCAAAAGTAATAAACCAACAAAGCAGCTGAATCACGCATACATGGCCGTAACGACGGAATAGACATGCATGACTCGATCACATCCTCATTCGAGTAAAACCCAAGGTTAATGATTAGGAAAGGGAAATAAATTATTGTTAAATAAAAATTACGAAACAAATAGACTAAGTCCAAACAGATAAGGTACAAGTTGCTAGACACTTTTTTCCCGACCGTTACCATGATAAAGACACATCTATATACAAACGTCTTGATCATTGATCAAAAACAAAAACCTAAGTTGGCGTTCCCATAACGGTCAACTTCCCAATCATCCCATACTTTACATACTTTTACAAGACAAGTGGCGTTATCTACCACTTCATACAAAACTTTACATCGTTGACTTATAAGACGTATCAACGAATAATCGATCCTTGATATAATTCCTTCGATTTAAGCTTTTGCGAAACGATTATCTCTAAACTTTCTTCCTTTTTTGTGATTTTTCTAATTTTTTTTAGTTTTTTTAACATATACTAACTACGAAACTCGAGGTAATTTCACCATCTTCACGATCATAATAACTCCAGATAATTCCTTTGATAATTCTTCATTCTTCGAACGTACCAATAATTATGATGGTAGTAAAAATACATGAGTTTTGACTACTTTATACATTCCCATTTGCAATGTGCAAATTTCTTCCCAACCATACCAAAGATAGAAAATTAACACAAGACTCGAGAAATACATACGTTACACTTTAAGCAAACAGATAAATGGACTTAATCTAACAGGGTAGGCTAAGGTGTAAAGGTGTAACAAAACAAACAGTTGATGTTATTCCTAAATGATTGGCTCTATTGGTTTTTCTAGGAGTATCTTACTCTTAAGATGAGAGTAAACAAAAGGGTTTATACGGGATTTAACTAACCATTGTAGTTAGTTAATAAAACAACATATATAGGCTTTTTGTTTGAAATCCTAGAAATTTACCAATTTAAACAAGTTACTCCATCTAAATTCATAACTCATTATTGTGTCTCCGAAATGGTAAGATATCACTCAGCCAAGTTCTAAAGTCTACAACCCATCCCCCCCCAACCGGCACACTTATATTTTTTTGGAATTTGGGTAAACATTTGGAAACAAATAAGGTTAAATCTCATAAATCTAACAACAAGTTATTGTGTGCTGGTTATGATCAAGTATTTCACAAAAGTTTGCTTGGATTTTTTTTAAAATTTTGAGCATAATTTAAGCCATTTTAGCGTGAAAAATAGCACCAGTATCATTCTAATTCCCCATCCCCCAACTTGAATTATACAAACTCTCGTTGTGAATAGATAAAACAATAACCTACGAATTTAAAAAGAATTAGAAATGAGAAAACTCCCCTGAATTTTTTGCTCGATAGATTCTTCCATGTTGAGTTTAAGAGCAAGATGTGTGTTGGTATATGCATGTGTGTTCCACATGACTACAACAACACAGAGGATTCTAAATGATTAGAATATATTACAAACATCGTCGATTTCCTTTGCACGAGTCCTGTTTAAAATATAAGGAAAAATATGCATCCTTCGGTACCTACGGTTAATATTAAACTAAGCAAAATTACTAAATCAGGGTCAGACTGTTAGAATATACACCGTATCATGTGCATGAATACGCCATATTGAAAAAAAAAAAAAAAAAAAAAACAAAACTGACAATAATGTTTTAAAGTGCAATAAAAATAAAGAATGATAACCGTTCCAGACATTCATACGCCGTAATGGTATGCGAGCGGATACGGCCGTATTGAAGTCTGGGAATACAGACTCGATAAAATAAATATCAAGCGCGGGTTGTCTCCCGGGAAGCACTTTTCTTTCAGCTAGTCTTTAAGTTAGACTTTTCTTCCTTCTTCCACACTCTTATAAACACTCTCTCTTCTCAATTCTGTTCTTGATTTGGATAGCCTACTTGGTTCTATAATATATTCATGAACTATGGTGCTGAACTTACTGCCAGTCTTGATTATATCATACATAAATAAGTCAAAATCGTCATATCATAATATATACATCACAAGATAATCAGTTTTAATTTTAGGTACAACGTGATGATAATAAATATATAAATGAATAGAGGATAAAAACAAAAGAAAGGGTAAATATAGGGATCAAATCTGGTCTAGTAACATCGTTTGGGTACTCTACCGGTGACTCTGTATATCTCGTGTAAGGCACACCGGCCTTGTCGATCAACCGTGCGAGGCTAGTGACAGTCCATGTAGTGAACCTAGAAAAGTCACGAGCCATGATATCCAGTAACTCTCTCTAACCTTGAAGTGCCTCACGCATACCATGCACCTCCCCCTCTAGTCTGGCAATCCTCTCACCCTGAGTCCTAGGCGATGGTGGCACAACCTGAGGCATCTCCTCATCCTTATCATCACCACTGGTACCTCCTTGTGCCATACCAGGAGCCTCCTTAGACAACACCAACCTACATTCTCCTCTGCATAGCAGAGACCCACGGGTACCCAGCCTAAGTGTCTTCGAACTTCCACAACCACATATCTCAGTCAAACGAGCTCGGTCATATCAATAATGGGAAGTGCAAGGGCAGTAACAGTCAAACCCTGAAGCCCTCTTACGTTTAGGATCTAAAAATGCTCAGCTAATGGAGCTACAAACAATCCCACCTAAGATAAAGCCCCGCTCTTTACCCCCATCAGCAAACCTCCTCAGATATCGGGCCAACAAGAAAGGATGTTTACCATCCAACATCCACCCCCCCTCAAATAAAACAAGTCCGTCACAGTCACCTTCTTAGGTGCCTGACTCCTACCAGCTATACTGTGTGCCATCATCCTATGGCAAAGTCTCAGCACCAGATCTCTAATCAAAGTATAGGAGTGGGGAGGTCCTAAGAAATCTCCATTAGTAGAAATATCTCTCCAATAATCACGCAGATCCCCCTTCCTAGGGATCATCCTCTCACTCTCACTCCAGTACCTAGTAAAACCTGAGGACTCCATCTCATCCCCTGTATGTAATCCCAAAGCTAAGATAAACTCTCTCCAGCTTAAACGTCTCTTGGCTCCTCCTAACTGAAACTGTATAGTGCCAGGAGCATCCAAATTAAGCAATACCTCTCCAAAATGTAAGCGTTCTAAGAAACTATAGAATAAGCTCTTTAACTAGTGGTCCCCTAGTGTCGAATACTCTAGCCCATGCCTGACTAGTGAACACCACGACCTTGTCACCATCACGGTGCTCCATCCGCATCCTAGCATACAAAACATCCCTCATCAGCACGGGCATACCCTCAAAATCCAAAACATGAACCCTATGTGTACCCCTGTCGTGTATCCTCTCCAACCTCTCATTGAAATCAACAATATCTTGGTCAAAGTACTCCAAACCCTAGTACCTAAGGAATGGGTGCCTCTGCTCACGTGGTGGTAAAGGTGCCATATCTGCAAAATCAACGAGATTAGTATACATATTATTAAAATTTTATCATTCGGTTCTAAGGGTGGATATGGTGTATTCATAAATGGATACGCCGTATGGAGATCTGTCTAGTTAATATGTCGTATAGATAAAAATCAATACTGCGTATGGGAATATAAATGCATGACCTTTTCCAGATCAATACGTCGTAGATTCATTTAACTGAATACTTCGTATTGAGGTTTTAAAATTAGGTAAAAATTGATTCATCTCATCGGATCCCTTTTGAGTGGATACCCGTATTGCTCCTGCAGTTAAAAACGAAAAGGGTTTTTCCCTTTCTACCCATTTTGACCCATTCACAATTCTCAAAAACTCTCAATCATATGCAGGGGATAAGAGTGGTCCTAAATAAGCCTAGGAGAATTGGGTATAACCTCACAAAGACCTAAAATTGAAACCCTAAACCTAACCCTAATTCTATTTCAATTCGATATCAAAAATCAAAAGGAGAGAGGGGAAAAAAATATTACCGTACGATTGTGATAAAGAAGAGGATGATTACGAATCAAAACAAGAACGATCTCCAAGAATTTTTGTAGTAAAAGCTTTTGTTTGAGGGGGTGAAAAATGTTAGGAATAAAATCCTTCTTGAACTTACTGCTTGTAGATAACCCATAACACTTTCACTTCATCATGGATACAAGAAAATAAGATGAGAAATATAGAAGAATTTTAGAGAGAGAAACTAAAGAGAGAGAAAGTAAGAGAAAAATAAAAGTGTTGATATTATTTGCAAAGTTACAAATGAGACCAAGAACCCTCTCACATCCTTGGAGAGGGTATTTCTAGTTAACACCAAGAGTCTTTCATCCTTGGTATTTCCACTGGCGCAGGGCGTCGGATTACTTGGTCTATTATGCCCTATACACAACATGACGCAGATTAGATACAAAAGACATGTTAATTCCTCTAGTAGTACCTATTACTAATGAATAATTATATTAATGACCGAGACCTAATATAATTAATAACGAACCTTCCTTGTTCGAGCTCAATATTTAGAGGCTAACAATCTCCCCCGAATTGAGTTCATTGTGACACTATCCTTCATAGAGATCAATGAGTTGCTTTTGTTAGTCGTTAGCTCATTATGATTATTGTCTTTGTCATGTTGAAGCTTGTTACTTCATGCTTTGCGATCTTGATCTTGAGCCCTTTGACTTGTCTTAGACATCAATCTTAATGTATAGATCTTTAAATCTTTATCCTCCGTCTTTGATCGTCTTTTCTGCCTTATGAATCCATGTGTCTTGACCTACATGCACATTACTTTGCATATCTTAAAAGCTTGCTAACAATCTCCTATAGACATGATATCCTTGAAGGAAGCTCATGTAAAACAAGTTTATAACGAAAGTCTTTGTCTTTAATTCTTGAGCTTATCATGATTTCTTTAATCTGATGGCTTATAGTAATGTCTTTGTAGTTTTGAGCATGAGCATAGTGTAGCGAATCCGACACCAGCTGAAATGAGGCATCACCATCTCCATCTTTATATGAATCCTGAAATAAAACAGTTAGCAATAAAGCGGGTGGACGAATATGGATTTGTCATTCGTCCGGATTTGGTTAGATTAACCTCTGGTTTTGTAGGACTGTTTTATAGTATAAATACTGTACCTGTGCTCAGAGATTTTCAAAGCAACTCCTTGACAGGTTTTCCCCAGCTCAAAGTGTTAGATCCCTTAACAAATATGCAATAGAATTCACTTTACTTACTAAGTTCTCAATACCGAACGGACTCAAAGCAAACAAACACGATATGTGTGAATCAGAATAGTTTACTATCTTTCAGAATAAGTCATCAATTCATTTACTGGAACAAGTTTTGATTCACATTGAAATCGCACCATCCGATTCTTTCCAGTTAACATAAGTTAATTCATATAGAATCACACAATTCACCTTCCAAGAGTTTGTATTGATGTAGCTCAAGCAGGATTTTCCATCTTCATTAGAATACATAAGTATCACTCAGATGTTCTGGCACAATCACAAGGATAATGCGTAGGACTCTTGTTAACAGCTTGTGAACTTATTGGTGTTCAACAAGTGTTAGTAATGAAATGTGTCCTAATGAGATTTATTTTATTGATCTCTTGGCTCTAGACTCGATTAGTGCGTTTTGGTTTTAGTAATCGGAGGCTGGAGTAGACTGCCACCTATTCAATATCAACTAACTCGGAGTGAGAAAGTCAATAGAAGTCGTGTGTATCTCCGTGACAAATGAGACAAGTTTCTGTTAAGAGAAACCTGAATAGCTAGGAAGGGTTGTGCATTGCATTACTGGGTCCATGATGTCGTCTTCAGTATCAGAATTCATCTTTGTGAAACCGATAGATTATTAATTTGGGACTCGGTTTTTTTTGCCTAAGTTGTAGGGAGGTCTTCTTTTTTAGACCCTTTATCCATACATTTCCTTTTTTAATTCTTCAAACTCCTTCAATGCTTACCAAGACGTCATTACTAACACCTTTGTTTTGATTGTTTCCTCGTGTTAGCTCAATCTAGTCTGCATTATGCCCTTTATACTCATTCATCTCCAATCATACCTAAGGACTTGCTTATCTAACTAAGGGTGGTTCCCTAGGGGTAGATCCCCTCCAGTTCTGGTTTGAAATCATGAGGACAAATGCCTACCTTACACCTTATGGACTTTAGGAAGAATGTCGTGGATAAGAATGTTTGTAGGGTATAGATCGTAACCAAAAAAACTTTTCAGAAGAGTATCAAGCACTTGATTTGATAAGATCACTTAGTTATTTTCAAGATCACATTTTTAAAATACATTTCTCCCCTTAAATTATTAAATAAAATTCACTTAGTTTTTTGAAATACTTTATGATTTAAATTTGTCATGAAAATTCCGTGAGTAAAACTTTTACTTAGCATGAATTAACATGAACATAAACTTGCTCGCCCCTCGATTTTAACATAAGTTATGACACCAAAAATAATGAACCAATTGTAAAATGAATATAAATTGAAGGTAGCATTGTTGATCACGACAATTTTGAAAGATTAAGAATGTCCTTGAAGAATTCTTGAAAAATTGATGCTCAACCATTAATTAACTTATAACAATCAATCAATTTACTAGTCATTATTATTTCCTTAGATTTATTAAGACCCTTTTATAATGTGTTGAATACATAGAGAATTGTCATGTTATGATTGTATCCAACAACCAATTAAAAACATTGGTTTTCGAAAAACTCCCCTTCAAACGTTGACTCATTTAAAAATGACACCAAATGTAGAATAATTGTCTTGTAAAACAATATGAGGGAAGGAGTGTTGAACACACAATTTTGAAAGATTTTGAATCGTCAGTGAGAAATTCTTGAAAAATTATGTTCAACTTTTTGAAAAATCAAATGTTAGAAGACTTCTCTTCTAACGCTAAGGATAAGCGCACTTATGCGTACACTCTCCTCTTTGTTGTCTTGGGTCTGAGTTTGCAAACAGAGATTGATACAGTCATAGAGAAAAAAGAAATGACATGTTTGAAAGCATAATAAAGCTCCCTTACAAACTTCATTTTACAACGCCCATGTCGATATTAATCAACATTTCCTAGTATGTAAATGTTATCGAATCAAGAGACCGACGAGAAGATAGTTTTTGTAAAACATTTTCTAATTTTTTGATTTTGTATTTTTCTTTTTGAAATTTTTCTTTTTGTATTTTTTTTTCCCAAAAATATTTACATGTTGACCTCAGCATTGTTATGTGATGGTGGAATAGTAATTCCAACTCTTGTCGTGATATAGTTGTCTTGTCTGCTGCAAGAACAACTTTTTGGAACCAGCTTTGAACTGGACGGTTCATTGATGTGGTCATGAATTCTGAGTTCTGAAATGTTATGATCAGAAGTCATTGTTTAGTCTATACTGGTATTGTGTTTGTGAAGAAGAGGTAATGAAAATAATCAATCAGAATTTCATTTGAAACCCAGGTTTAATGAGATATCAGTCTTTCAGCACCAAAACACTGAGTCCTTCCTTTTTAGGATTGAAAGATGTACTTGCACTTAAGTTAAGAGTACCTACACTGACATCAAGAGTTTGTTCGTATTCATATTGGTTAGTGATATCTTCATCTGAACCATTTGCGGGTTCACTGTCAACCTTGTTTATGCTATAGGCGAATATCTTTCCAGTAGGAACCCATATAAGACCAACTATCTTAAAAATTTTACCCGTCGGTTTTCACCTAAGCAAGATCCTAGGAGTCATTGATTTTTCTCATGCACAACGGAATCTTTTTGATTGAAAAACCAACAATCCTTTTGGGATCTTTCTTTCTGGTTTCTTTGCAAAACTGTTTTGCTCTAAACGGGTTTGTTTCATGTTGTCGTCTTATGGTATGGAACCTTAGCACGTGAGTTGACTTCATTCAGGAATTTTGTTACACAATTATCATGATTTGCATTAAAGACACATTTCTGACATGTTGAGCAAACAAAATGTTTGGAGTCAGTAAAGTTTCTAGAATTCCTAGAGTGTTCTGCTATGGGCACAGTCTTTGTTGTTACAAAACTATTCTTGGAAGCGGGCCAATTCCTATATGTTTGAGTATTGTTCCTAGGTTTTGGTTTACTACCATTAGCTGTGCTTATTGATCTAGCAGAAGGCATCATACTAGGTTCCTAAATCCTATCAACTGCTTCTTGGTGACTTTTGATTAGCTTCCTCTAGGTAGTGGATTATGAACCATGTCATTTGAGCTATACCTAGATGAGCCAGGTGCAATCATGTGATGAGGTTTTGCAACAGCAGATTCTTTTTCCTTAGGCAAATAATATGTAGTGACTGGTTTAGACAAATTGTTATTAACATCAACTTGGTAGGAAAACCGTGGCCTTGAACTTCTAGGTCGTTCAAACTTAAACGCAGTCGGTTATCTAACAACTGATTGGTTTCTGCGTGGTTGTAAAACCGGTTTCCCTAAGATTGACGATTTTGCAAACTTAGTATTCACATTATTTCCTGTTAATTTTCTTAACTCATTTTTTAATGCTGCGATTGCAAACCCTTTTTTCTGAAGTTGAGCTTTGAAGTTATCATTATTTGCAATCAACGAAGTTGTGTTTTTCTATGTTCTTTGCTCTCTTTGTCTTGATAAATCAACAACATTTCCTTTGTAATGCCTTTTCAAAGTCTCATTTTCCATAAGTCACTTAGCCACTTAATTGTTCCAATTCGATGTTTATTATTTCAATGACATCATATGTCATGCTTAACCTTGGCCTTCCATTACTTTTACTTTGAAAATTGAACCATGTTGCCCTTCTTTTAAAAAGCTGAATTTTGATTATTTTAAGTTCAAGATTAACACAATGTGCTTCCATTCTTAAAAAATCTTTTTGAAATTGGGCAACGGTCTTTTTGAGATGAATATTTTCATATTCAAGAGATAGATTGGAGAGTTCAGTTGTCTGGTTATTAATTAATTTAGCAGGCAAAGGACATGTGTCATGACATTGTTCAGCATTCTGGTCAACCTCTCTTTATTATTGAATTCAGGTTGCTCAGTATGCTGTGTTCTTGTAGGCAAGATATTGATTTCAGAGTTGTTTGTACCTCCTTCCATTGGCTCTTCATCATAATGAGTCTAATATCTGCATCATCAGCATGTGAATCATTCCCTGATTTGCTGCTTGTATCTTTCTCTTTTGATTTTGTCCCGCTACTTTCTGTGTCAACCAAACTAGTATCCAATGCTTTACACGTATCAACCTTTCCCTCTGTTGTCTGCATCTGTCTTTCATTCACCCTGGTGTCATACTCTCTTTTATGTAGTGCTCTTTCATCAATCGACTTCTTAACAGATTCCATGTGTTGCATCCATGTAAACAAAAATTAATGGGAATCTCGAGTTGAGTGTATTGTAGAAAGTAGTTGCGTGTCATGACAACATATTCATCATCCAAATAAATCCGTGACTTGATGAAAATCTAAAACTGTGTCTCAAGTGCTTTAAAAAAGCCATGGATCCAATCTCTTAAAATTCTTCGTTGTCAAGTTGCTTTTCTAGTTGATCCATGTTAAGGAACATAGTGCCTGTGAAAGTCTCTAGATCTTGACCAAAGAGTGTCGCAAATGCGTGTTTGAATCCAGACTCGGTTCGAGTTCCTTTTAAGTTGTTGTTTAAAATAAGCTTGAGGTGTGAATGAAGTCGTCAAAAGGATACCATGCAACTCCTTTTTGCTTTGTCTTGAATTTGTTGCATTTGACTGTCGGTGGAAGAAGTTACAATTAGAGTTATCATGATGAATGATTGTGTTATGATAATTGTTGGATCGATACAATGATTAGTGATTGTATGATAAAAGTGATGATTGTTTGTTAGATTAGGTGATATGTTGTTTAATTATGATTTGGTTTGGTTAAAATGAGTTAACGTAATGAAGAGTCTTAGACAAAACACAGTGAAGAATCTTAGAAAAAATGCAGTGAAGAATCTTAGACAAAACGCAGTCAAGAAATGAGTTGGGCAGAGTTCCTCCTAGGCAAAACGCAGTATAGGTCTTCAAATTAGGCGAAACGCAGTAGACAAATCGCAGTCTAAAGAGGCAAATCTCAATAGACAAAACGCAGTGCTTAGACAAATCTCAATAGACAAAACGCAGTGCTTAGACAAATCTCAATAGACAAAACGCAGGAGACAAAACGCATGAGAAAAAATGCAGTCAAGAAATTCGCCAGAGAGACAAAACGCAGTAATGAAAAACACGACTTTTTCCACCTAAACATCACCCTTTTGAACATTTTTGCTTGGTTTTTTTTGCACAACTTGATCCTAGAAGGCTATAACAACAATAAGAACACCAACTTTAACACCAACAATCGTGAGAATCAAAGAGTTGTCAAGATGAGACCATAAACCTTCCAAAACCAAAACATTTGATCTAATCTAACAAGAAAACGTACACACAACTAGCTAATTATCACATGTGCACCTGATACCAAATGTATATAACCCAATAACACTTTCACTTCAGATTGATACAAGATAATAAGATGAAAATATAGAAGTATTTTAGAGAGAGAAACTAGAGAGAGAAATTAAGGAGAAAAATAGGAAGTAGTTAATTTACTTGCAAAGTTACAAATGAGACCAACACCCTCTCCATCTTTAGAGAGAGGTATTTATAGTTAAAACCAAGAGGCTTTCATGCCTTGGTATTTATACGGGTCGGGCTCAGGATTACTTGGGCTTTTGCCCGATACACGTGACCGATTAGATTACATAAAGAGCCCGTTTATCCGTCTAGCCTATTACAACGTATAATTAATTAATGACCGAGACCTAATATAATTAATGAACGAACTTCCTTGTTCGACTTAATATTTTGAGGCTAACACTGCTGCTAAGGTTTGTGTTACTGCTGCTAAGTAAAAGTTAGTGTTGTTCATTAACTTTAATGAAAAATATGCTAAGTAGTTAGTGCTGCTAGTATAAAGTTAGTACTTGTAGTTCGCAGTTACTACTGCTAGTATAAAGTTAGTACTGCTGGTGAAAGAATGTGAAGAAAATATCGTAAGTATTACAACTACTGTTGTACACACATTAAAGTTGGCTGGTGGATAAGTTACTATTAGCTTGTCCAAAAGTTAATACTTGATAGGTACAAAAGTTACAACTACTCAAAGATTAAGACTGATGAAAGAGTTTCTACTGTCAGAAAGAGATATGTTAAAGACAAAATAAAAGGATAAAGATTGATTGGAGATCAAGTATTACTTACGTGATAAGTATTTAGTTATTTTATAGAATAGATCATAGAGAATATTTTTAAGTTTTAGGAATATATTGTATATCGACTAGGACTCCTTGGTATAAAAATAGGTCCTAGGGCAAAGATTTTGATATCCATATTTTGTTTTTGATATCGTTATATCTTCAAGGTTTTTAACCCTATACTAGGAAGAGTAATTCGTATTATTTGTAATAATAATATTTGAGCTTTTATTGTTTATTGAACTTTTATTATTGAATTATATTGTTTTGTGTTACTGTTTCATTGGAGAATTCTTCTTATATTAAAGATTAGATTTTGCATAATCTTTAGTATTATCAAACAAAGTTTCTATCATAGTTATGTTGAAATTATCTTACATAACTAAACCTTACACAAGCTAAGGAATTCAAGATCCATTGAAGTGGGATCAACAAGTAGTATCAGAGCTTGTTGAGAAGCTTTGTATAAGAAGAACATGTTTGAATACACAAGATCTCTTTGCTAGAAGATATGGATTCAAAATCTATACATATGGTGGCTGCATCCAAGGTTCCAATGCTAAAACCTGGTGAGTTTGAGATCTGGAGGATGAGGATACAACAATACATCTAGATGATTGACTATACTCTATGGAAGGTCATAGAGTATGGAAACTCTGCACCAAAAACAACAGTTGTAAAAGGTGTTGAAAAAGTAATACCTCCTACAACTGTTGAAGAGAAGGCTCAGAAGAGATTAGAGGTGAAGGCCAAAATCACTTTGATGATGGGCATTCTTAATGATATCAATTAAAGTTTAACTCAATCAAGGATGCGAAGTCACTGCTAGAAGCTATTGAAAAGTGATTTGGTGGTAATGCTGCTACAAAGAAAACTCAAAGAAATCTCTTAAAGCAGCAGTATGAAAACTTCTTTGCTCCTAGCTCAGAGACCCTTGATCAAACTTTTGATAGGCTTCAAAAGCTTGTGAGTCAGCTAGAGATTTTGGGTGAAAAACTTTCACAAGAAGATGTGAACTAGAATCTGTTAAGAATTTTGTCACCAGAATGGAACACACATGCTGTTATATGGAGGAATAAGCCTGCATTAGAGACAATAAGCATGGATGATCTCTACAACAATCTCAAAGTATATGAATAAGAAGTTAAAGGGACATCAAGCTTAAATATAAGCACACAAAACATGGCTTTTGTGTCTTCTAACAACTATGGCAGCACTAATGAATCAGTTAACACTGCTCATGGAGTTTCTGCTGTTAGCACTCAAGTTAGTGCTGCTAACTTCATAAATGTTGATAACTTGAGTGATGCTATTATCTATGCTTTCTTTGCAAGTCAACCAAACACTCTACAACTTGACAATGAGGACTTGCAACAAATTAATCCTGATGATTTATAAGAGATGGACTTGAGGTGGCAGATGGCTATGCTAATAATGAGGGTAAGGAGATTCTTGATGAACACTAAAAGAAAGCTTATTGTGAGTGGTACTGAAACCAGTGGGTTTGATAAGTCCAAGATGGAGTGTTACAACTGCCACAAAAGGGGACACTTTGCAAGGGAGTGCAAGGCTCCAAGGAACCAAGAAAACAAGAATAGGGAAAGCACAAGAAGAAGTATGCCAGTGGAGACAACTACTTCCAATGCTTTGATCTCATGTGATGGTCTTAGTGATTATGATTGGAGTGATCAAGCAGAAGAAGGTCCAACTAACTTTGCACT
>BQNB010022060.1:45000-63467 GCA_026074375.1 Tanacetum coccineum | reverse complement strand
AGTCACACGATGAACAAAACTTGTGTTCCTTTTTATCTCTTACAAACTCTATGGATTCACTCAACATTTTTGTTGACTTAATAAACAATACATATACATCAATCAACCCTAAAAGGATAAAAACTATCAAATAATAATTGTAATACCCTGCTGCTCCATCCACCTAGCTTGCAGTAGTTTTAGTTCCATTTCTTGTTTGCGGAGCAGGTTTTCGCGATAATATTGTGCAAGTACTATAGCACCCTCCACTGTGGTTGTCTCAAATTTCACACAATTACTTTCTATAAATTTTATTGTTACCAGCTTCTGAAGACGAGCAGCTTCTTCTTCCGCCCTCAAATTGCATCCCATGATTATTATGTTTCTTTGTTGTAAGAAATTTCTTATTAGGGTTTTTTTTCTTACGAAAGAGGATAAAATAAATACCTTTCCCTTCCTTTAGTTCTTACACCAATGGTCCCTTTGCTTTTTTCATATGCCGGTTGCATGTTACCCGAATCAACCTGGATTTTCTCTTCTTCTGTTTGAAAATTACATATTTAAGAACCAATCTTTCCGTAAGTGACGAACTCTTAATCGACATCACCATTGTGGTCATGACCAATTTACATGAAGATGATAGTAAACTTTGTTCATTACATGAAGATGAATATAATACTTCAACAACCAATTTATATACCAAAATTATATTAGTAGTCATCTATTTGGATTTGATTGTGACGATAGATAATTGTTGTTTAATGTCTCATAATTATTTAATTTTTACCTTTTTATATTTTGTGTGTGTTTTGCATTAAATATTACAGGTTTGGTAACCTGAACTGACGCCTTTTATTTTAACCAAAAACCGGGTTGAATCGTCCGGTCTACCTGGTCGATTAAAGACCCGGGTTTGACAATCGATGACCATACGGACGAATCACATCATGGTAGGGGTGAGCATGGTTCGATTTGGTTCGGTTTTTGTATAAAACCGAAACCGAACCGAAAATTTTTGGTTTTTTTATTTTTAGAAACCATTCGTTCGGTTTGTGTCGTTGGTTTTCGTTTGTCATTTATTTTCGTTTGGTTTTTCGTTTTTTTTTCCGGTTTTTTATATGACTATCGTGCTTGCTTTTGCAACAGTCGATTTTTGGAATATACCATAAAACCAACACCTCAAAGCTTTAAAGAAACTATCCAAATAAGAAAAATTCAAAGACACAACGATGAGAATAAGAAACAAAGACCATATAAAACCCTTAAAAAATTATTTATGTGTTTATAATGCAACACAAGTAACAACGAGTAAAATCCTATTAAACATAAAAAAACCATAGAAGAGAACTTATATGCGTCCATAAATGGCATGTTAACAAGAAGTTATATGAAACAAAGAGTAAGTTACTCGACATGATATAGTTAATCTAGCGGAGCATATTCATCGTCATTAGCTTCGATCACGAACCTTATTTTTTGTTCCCATGTTTATAAACATCGTTCGTTTATCTCGGTTCTATTTAAAATGCTAAAACCAAACCGAACCAAAACTTCGGTTTTTCCAAATCCGCAAACCGAACCATCGGTTTTTTCAATCGGCTTTCCGTTTTTTAGTTGCGTTTCTTCGGTTTTTTTTCGGTTTAGTTCGGTTTTTTCCGGTTCATATCACACCCCTACATCAGGGTACCAATGTACTCGTTTCAGATTCTCGACAAATAACCCAATTGCCCGTTTGCTCATTTTTATATTTATCTCTATATATCCACACTCTATTCTCATACTCTGGTTGGTGTCTTAACATCTAACCCTTCACAATACAAGTATAAGAAATAACTAAAATCCTTTAGCAAATTACGAAACATATTATACATGGAGAATCATATTCTAGCCTTTATTTTGGCTATATCGATAGACCTCTTGATGAAAAACGATCGATTAGTCATGGCAATTCTAGCTAGGACCCTCACAAGTCGATTTCGTGTTAGACATTCATATATATAGCAAATCAAATGTTCTTATTATCTCAACCGCCACAAGCCCTTCACTTTCTCCCAAAGACAACTTTTTTTAAATACGTACCTTCCCCATTAGACCCAAAACCGAAAAAAATACTTGTTTCCCCCACCCCTTCCTCACAGCCAATCAAATCCTTCCTAATTTATGAACTTTGGCAATGTCTAAACCAACAAGCATGATGGATCAAACAAGCGTATGTAGATTGCAACATTATGTTAGACGAAATTCCTATACTATGAGATGATAAGTGCTCTATATTATGTTAGACGAAATTCCTATACTATGAGATGATAAGTGGCGGAGCCAGAAATTCGTATTAAGGGGGTGTAATAATTTCTATATTAACATAAACTTCATACATCATTCATCGTACCAGTTCAACATTTAAACCATTCCGATTATAACACATATGAAATTACAATTAGGTCCTTAAGTTAATATATAGTACTCTGATCATCAATAAAATAGTTGCTTATTATGAATCAACAAATCCTACATAAACACTCTAAATTAACTAGGAATCCAACTTTCCTAATTTCTTCATACATCTAAATCTATTTCTTAATAGTGTGAAATGTGAACAATAGATTAAAGCGTTACATAAAATATACAAGGTTGTCTTCTTATTAATAGTTATTGTATTATTAAATACAAGTAAAAAAACCATTAATAGATAAAAAAAGTTAAAAAGATATCTAGTAATTGTTTTGCTCAAAAGAAAAGTTAAAAGGATATATGATTGTTTGCTCAAGAAAAGTTAAAAAGATAAAAACTTATACATGTAATATAAAATAATTATAAGTATAAGAAGTCAAAATGTGTACTCACCACCCACTATTCATTGTCTCTCTCTTCACTCAGTTTTATCTTCTCATTTATAAACATTTACTTTGTCTACTATAGTATTTAACAATGGCTTAATTGGGTCTAGCAGCAAATAATCAACTATCATCCAAAGAGTATAATGACAGTATGTTCGTTTTGTGGGTAACCGACAAAGGCTAGATTAAAGCTTTTTCTAAACATCGGCCAGAAAACCAAGCTACAAGTTGGGCTAGTTTGTCATGAGGTTGGCACGTTAGCACGCCGCAGAACCCACTCCTCAACCTGGACTATGCCCCTGATTATCCCCGTACAAGCACTTGAAAATTAACATAAAATTTTTATGAGACAATGTTTGAAAAAAAAACATATCAAGAAAGAACAATAAAATTCCATTAGATGAAAATGTAGCAAACATATTGACCAAACCTTAGAAAAAGATCAATTCAACTTCTTGAGATTTAGACTAGGCATGATCAGGGACGGACTTAGATGGATGTCGGGTGTGGCACAGGCCACAACCGATTTTGGGTTGCGAAGTGTATTTTTTTCAAAAAGTGACGTTTTTTGGTATATACAACCCTCGATATATGTGTTGGTTTCTTTATAGTGCAACTTTAACTTAGCTATATGAGTCATAAGGAAGTTTCCTGCTATGAGAGTTTGAACTGTCTAAAGGGGTGTTTGGATCTTGAAACAGTTTGGAAAATACATATATCACAAATGATGGTTTAATGGTGGAGTGCCAACCTGATGATGACTAACTAACTGATTGCGTCATTTCTTTACTTGTGAGGATGGAGCTTCAATGTGAGAACTAGATGTAGTCAATGGTTTGGATTGTGTGTCCATAAGTGTCTTATGTCATTTGAGTGAAGCCAATCTTCGAACTACCTGCATATTGACATGTGAGGATGAAGTTGCATTGTCTATAGGCAATGTATTCTTTAAGTGTTGGAAATGTAGCTCTATGATAAGAAATCTTATTGGAACATTGATGATGCATTGATATAAGAGCCTATGTGGTTCTTGGTTTGAACACATAAAGGGTGTTTGTATGAAAAGGAGATGTATTCATAGAAGAGGTTTCTCTATGGAGTCCTAGAGCTAGTTCATCTTATATAGTCTAGAAGTATTGGTGAATGTATCTCTTGATAACCTGTATGACTCTTTTGTTAAGATTCTAGTCCTGTCTGGACATGTTTATTCAGGATTGAGTTGCTTGTTGTAATATTGATTATTGTATCAAGCAATAATATAAATTCACCAGTTTACCAAAAAAACTTTAACTTAGCTAAAAAAGTATTATGATGTGAATTTTTATGCTTATGATAGATAACAATTTGTGCAACACCCTCTCGAAAGTTTTAGGGTCGTCCTGGAGTATGATATTGCAAGAAGAAGAAGAAAAATGACAAAAAGAGATAGTAAAATGTACTTTAGATCATTAAATTGATCATGAAGAAACCCACAAAACCCTCTTTTTCACGACTAAACATGTTGACTTCATCACAATCAAGATCTTGTGTTTAATAAACCTTTTGTAGTAACTACTAACTAAACACTTTATCACATCTTTAATCCAACTATATATCATGAAACCTCATTTTTCTAAAAACCACAATTACTTGAACCAAGAAGAAGAGAGATTAATAACTCTCAATAAGTAAGTAATCTCCCAAATTTTCTTTATACATGATTCATATAATTTTTCAAAAACAACTAAGAGTTTTATAAAACTATATGGGTCAAAATGGATCTTCCTCTTATACGTTGTTGGTCCAAATGATGTACCCAAGTCAAAATCTTTGTTTCAAAAATGGGACGATTCTTGCTCTAAGCGCGCACACGCACACACATTGTATATCTCACTATCTCTAAGTATGCAACATCTATGATAAGAAAAATGTCACACTCGGAAGGATCGGTGAATGACAACAAAAAGATATCAATCCCGAAAAGCTCTAGGAATTTGAAAAGGAAGTTTTAAACCATGAAAAGAAGTAAAGGTGATGAGCGAGTATTGTTTGAGTTTATTTTGAGGGGTATTGTCGAAAATGAGGTGTGAGACAAAACTAAGGAACCTTTAAGTCTTCGGTTGTGTGAAATAGAGCACTCTATTTGTTGGGAGAATACAACACATCTGGTTAATGCTCTCAAAGAATCAAGGATTGAATCTAGAGTGATGATCTTGTCTATACATGAAGGGCTCAAAATGTTACTTGCCATTATTTCTGGAATGAATCGGAAAATGCACAATGACAAAATGAAAGAGAATGAGAAGGGCAAAGGAAAATTAGAAAAAAACTAAAAATGTTCAACTAGGCTGTATGAATAATATGTAATCACTAGTCTTGTGTGGTGAGTACTAGTATATTGATTTTGTGGGAAGTACTAGTATAGTGCTTGTGTCATAAATGTTGTTGCATGTTTTTCCTATTATGCTAAGAATGGTACAAATTATTAGATGTTAATGTGGAATGATTGGATTGACATTAATTGTACCAACCCATGTAATCAAGCCTCCAAATGGTAACTAGCCCATGTTCGGCTTGTACATGTTAATTTGTTACTTGTTGCTTGTTGTTTGTATGTTCCTTTTATAGCTAATACACCTCAAAGATGATGCTCCTTGACCCATGGATCCCCAACTTAAAACAAGGGCGAGCAACGATCTAGGGGGAGCCATTGAAAGATCTCTACTTCATCCAATTGGCACTTACTACCTTCAGGGAAAAGAATTAAAGATCAAGTGAAGAAGTAAAAAATAGAACCCGCCTTTTAGTTTTGACAAAAGGGAGAGAAGAAAGCAATGAGCTAATCTGAAGATAAAGTCCAAGCTTCACCAAATTACTACCAAGAAGGATAGCAAGATCAATATGCAAACTACATCACAAAAAGTTGCATAACGGGTATTCCCTTTATGGGTTAATGCTTACTTAAGATGCAAAGCACTTATCTTAGTTGCATCAATGTGATTAGTAAATATACCAATTGTGGCTTAATCAATGATTATAAAATTTAAATATTTGAATTTGAACATTTGAAATGTGTATCCTTTGCACATGCTTACTTCCCCAACACTCAACCTCTTAAACAATCTATCTTTACAACCTTCTTTGTCTCATACATCCTCGACATATGCTCCTCATCGTCACCTTTGTCTCCTCATAACAAGCCTTCCAACATTGTTGCTTATCCTACACTCAACCCTCTCATAACCTACAACATCCATATTTAAATAATAATATTCTAATCACCTTTTTCTCCTCTACCCCAGCATAGGCTCCCCTTCACCCTCATGTCCCCTTCTTTTCAGGCGTTGCCTCATCATTGCTTCTTCTACACACTACCTCAGTTCCCTCTTATATTTGAATTTGCATATGCCAACTAACATTCTCTTACACACTTAACTTCCTCAACACACTATCCTCTCACACTCTCACAACAACTAGAATTCAAATTCAAACACACCTTTGTGTCTCCCATCACCAACATAGGCTCCTCTTCTTATACAATGTGTCATACCTTACTTATCCAATACTCAACCCTCACGCACACTCTCAACAATCATATTTGAAATTTGAATTTTAAATTTAGGAGGCAAGGTATTACCCAACCCTTAGGGAACACTCAATAAAAAACCCTTAGTCCATTGGCTCTTTTCTTTCTCGTTCAAAATGGACTAACTCTCCAACTATCTAGTTAGACACTTCACTAAATGTTTTTAATCCTTCTAAACCTTGGCTAATAAGTTGGTTGATCTTATCACACTTTGCATGTTGGAATGAAATTAGAAACATCAAAAGTGAAGTGAACTTTGGGGTTTAACAAGACATGATACACATAAACAAACGATGAGGCAACCAGGCTCTGGCATGCCAACACGCTAGGCCAGCACACTAGAGGCTGGTCCATTCATGTTTGTCTATAAATACCCCTCTTGTCTTGTGTATTCCTCACCTCTTGATATTCATTCTTTTTCTCTACTTTCTTCTCTCTAATCCCTCTAAATCTACTTATCTTCTTGTTAACATCTTTTTACCTCATATATTGAAAGAACACTTCTTTCGCAAGAGAGACACATAAGAACTTAATCCACTCCTATGTTGTGTCGAGGGTCTTCTTCTCTATGCCCTTTCTATTAGAATCAAGTCTCTAGGATAGGTTAAGTTGCTTTAAGACAAACTCATATAATCATTTGTTAAGTCTTATCCGGGTGCGTATAAGCAAGGGTGTATAAAGTCTTGTACCTTCGTGGTAAAGCCTAAATCGGGTAAAGGTATAGTTGGGTTTTAATACTTGCTTAAGGAAAGTATTTTTGGTTCAGGGTTCTAAAATGTACGTCATTGTGCCGCTAAGGCCTTGCAAAGGCGTGAGGCGTGACCTCCACACTACGCAATAGACCAAGTCGTAGGCTTAAGGCGTGACGTGAGATAATAAATGGAAAGGCGTGATGCGTAGAGTAACTTTTGAATTCAATTTCGATAAAAATCATTTTTTATAAAAATGAAAAAGATTACATGCAAATATAGTTTTTGACTTTATTCCTTATGTTTGACATTTTTTGTAAACTCAATATATTAGAAATATGATATAAATATATAAATTTATAAATATTTTCATATTTAGTGCCGCTTTAAATCACGCCTTAAAAACGCCATGACTCGTCATGGCTCCTAAGGCGTGAGGCTTGGCCATGTCGCCACGCCACGCCTCACACTGTTTACAACCTTGGTTTTACCCCCATCTCGAACCAGTATAAATCTTGGCGTCAATATCTTTCTCCCTCTCTACTATCTCTCTATATTGTTGTGTTTAGTTGTTTGGTTGATTTACCTTTTACACTCTCTATGACTAAAGTTGTTAAATCTTCCTATAAGTTGAAAAGGTTGTATTCACCCCGCCACTTCTACAGTCCTACACTAACCAAACCTAATAACCTACCTAGCAAACCCAAAAACTACCTTCCCCTCCAATAAACCCTAAAAAGACCAAAAACCCCAAAGCTTCCCTAGAAACGAAACCTTTCCAGATGTGTGAAACTAGAGTTGCTTAATCATTATCAACAGGCATGCAGCTTTCTCTACATCCCGCCTTTGATTATCGTTCAAGAAAAGAACATTTCGCACGATATCTGCCAAACACTTTACCTTTTCCAGCTCCTCAATGAAAGCTCCCCTCTTATTAGAAACCTCGGTCAAATCAAACAAAACCTTCTTCAACTCCTTTATCACCTTGACATACACGAGCATGTGATCCTTGTGCATGCGACATTTGGCAACCATTGCAAGTTCATCCAGGTGCACTAACTCATCCATTGGTTTTACTTCTCTTGAACGTGTGTTTTCTTTTGAGTGTTAAAAATATATGTGTGTAAAGAGATGACATTATTCATCTTTTAAATTACAGAAAAAATGGTGAAGGTAGATGGCTAATGAGAAAGCAAACAGTTACGGTTTTCATAATGAGCGTGTGGATATTAAACCCCCGGCGTATGGTTTCCCAGGATTCCATGCAAATGTAATATCATGATTTGGTTTTGGGTTTTGTAGTCTAATAGGTATTTTATCTACAAAAATTTAATGGGCTTTATGCATAGAGTTGAGACATTACCACTCGAAGAAAAATGTAGCTCCGTTAAAGATACATGAAATCTGGACCAAGTTTATAACGAATCAAGTTTGCAGAAATCAAACACAACTAAATTTAATATTTGGCTTTCGCTCCTTCAAAAATATTAACACACGCTCTTAAAAGATATTTACAGCTAACACAGGAAAGTCAATCTCAGGTGACGAAAAACTGACATTTACGTTGCATGTAATATAATCATATACAAGCGCTCCATGACAATGCGATGGTGAAAATCCTTGTTTCACACAAGTATTAGATCATGAGTTTATGTAAGAGTTATTGATGTGTCGTTGTGCGTAGGTACTATTTATTATCAAGTTTTACTATTTATATTTAGCCGACTATACCTAAAAACAACACTAACGGGCAGTGTACCCAATCAGATGTAGCTTCGTTGGTAAGTAGGGTGTCGAACACTAAGAGTGGAAGTTAACTCTTAATTATACTAGTATTTTATTTATCTAGGTTTAGTACTAATCTAACCTAATTATTCTAATTAAATCTAATTAAACCTAAACTAACGCAAAGGGGGGTTTTTAGCCTGAGAGACTGGCATGAGTTTAGTTCTAATAACGCAAAGGGGAGTTTCTAGGTTTAGTCCTAAGGTGATGACAAATAACGCACATAGGTGATTAACAAAAGATTGAGAAGCGATCAAATGTGAGGAAAACATATTAGCCAGTTTAATCTAATAATATGCCTTGATTGTCTATTCGTTCAATGATTGTATTAATTCATTGGTGGTATATCATTCTAAAGTTAGGTGGATCTTCTCCCTAGACTCGAGGTTTATCGCTAGTTAATCCTGTCATAATTAACCTAAACCTGCATAAAGCTCACACCGTTGATTATACTCTATCTAGGAAACTATATTGGTGGTTATATTAAATCCTAGCTCATGGAGGCTTTACCAACTTACTGCTTAACGTAAATTCATATACTAGTAGTCTACGCCCACTTAACTACCTATGGAAGCAGGATGTTAGGTGTAGTCCTAAGTCACCGGCTTAGTCTACCTATCTACTTAACCATAGATCAAAACAGGGCTTTCTATTGGTGATCATAGTATTCTAGCTATATGAATAAGTTTTATATGTTTTTATCCCGGACTCTTATCCTATGCCCAAACAACACTGAAGTTGTAGCGCGTTAAAATGTAAGACTGGACCCAATTGAATGATAGGTATAACACATAATTAAGCCCATAAACAGGTATGAAGTGATAAACATAATCAACATGCAACGAATAAGGAAAAATTAATATAAAGAAAAATCAAAAAATTATATTATCATAAACATGGCTAATACCTAAAGGTATTAGCCGATAGTCATTGTAACAATACACAAAATCATAGATGAACGATTAAACATAATGCTAAGCGAACACGTATAGTAGAGTGTAGAGATTACAGGAGTTTTTCCATTGATTGGGCCACTTTGCAGGGCCTTTTTGGCTTCTTAGATCTTTTGAAAATCAGACTTGGTGTTTAAAAACATGTCTACAACTGAGTTTAGGGTTTTGTATTTATAAATTTTGGAAATTGTTCAATACGCCGCATCGATCGATGTGAGATACGGCGTATTCGGGGATTTCTTAGAGTAGGGACCACATTCAATATCTTCCAGAATATTTAAATGCTATATCTTGGATACGTCATATAAATGTCTTCTGGATACGGCATATAGGACTTTGTTCTTTGTGGTTTCTTGTGAAATACAGGCACAGATACGCCGTATCTTCCTTAATGGATACGGTGTATTGGATGTCAGAACGGTATTATTCATATTCTTTGTTTAAGCTCCAGAATGCATGCCTTTTAGCTAATCTTCACAAAGTACTCCATAATTACTACAATTCTCAAATATAAATGATTAAGTATCCATTCTTGCAATAATTATATAAATTGGGTAAGAATCGCGAGATAAATGATGCTATAAAAGTGACATTATTTGATGTCATCAGTTATTTAACAAGTTGTAGATTTTCTTTATATTTTTTTGTAGTATTAACAAATAGAATGCTGAGATCTAAAATCCTGGAGTAGTTAACTGCTTTAGGTAAATCTTGTTTGTATATACAAAGGCCGATACGTCGTACCAATTTTATGTGCAAGAAGCCTTTTTCGTAATTGTGACACATAGCCTTTAAAATTCATGAGACGACCCTGCTAAATGCATACATTTTTCAAAAAGATTTTGCAAATGCATACCCTATAACTAATATATTCAACCGTGATTTTGGAAATGCATACATTAAGGGCCTTTTTATTTGTCGATTAAGTTTTAACTTTGAAGAGTGGAGTTTAATTATTTCTAGTTTTCCACAACTTGCACTATCAATCTTGTTTGTGTTTGGACTATTGTTGGTCTACTTTGCATTTGTAAATTTTATCTATTTTTGTTCTGTTTATCCTTGATCAAATTAGATAATATGTTTATATCTTCGCGATGAATAATAAAAAATGTAGATGATTTGATACAAACCTGAAGGTGTACACTAGGAAAAAGACACGGGTCAAGGCATGTGATCACGTTGAATTTAATGCTATTTTCGGATTACATGTGAACTTATTGGGTCAACAAACCAGCTGGTAAAACTAAATTTTATTGTAACTTCCTTTGTACCAGAGACCTCCCATCTCAAATTTGGCTAGTATTTTATCCAAGTTTGAATCATTAGACTGCTTAAATTTTCTAATCTTTATCATTGGTTTGATTGCCGAGAAACAAAAGCATCATACAGACCCAGAGCAACTCAAAAACACGCAGTCAACCACCAGATCCTGTAGCAGCAGAATTAGCCACTATAGCTAAGAAATTAGAGTCCATACATGCATTGCAAAAAGATGTGGCACCCCTTAAATCTCAATCGCATAACAGGGACAGATCGAGTAATGGTTCTGGAAAGCAAGACGTAAGGGACTCATACTGGCATCATCAAAGGTATCACCCACATAATAAGATTGCTTTTCTCACCTTTAGTGATGAAGATTCGCGAGGTTGGATCCTTAAGGCAGAAAAGTACTTCTGTTACTATGATATACCAGAAGAAGAAAAAGTGGATGTTGCATCGATGCACTTGGAAGGGAATGCACTAGATTTTTATTCTTGGGTTTCCACAAATCAAACGATGGAGTAGTGGGAGGACCTAGTTTGTGCCCTGCAGAAAATTTTTAGGCCTACTGAGTTCTAAAATCTGGACGAATACTTGTGCAGTTTAAAACAAACAGGAACAGTGTAAGAGTACCGGAAAAAATGCACTAAATGTTCTTCTCGAGTTTCTAGCTGGCCTGAACATTTCCTCTTAGGGGTGTTCCTCAACAGCCTCAAAGAAGAACTAAAAGCGGATGTGAGAATTCAGAAACCAAGAACGATGTACAAAGCGGTGAGTATCCCTTTAGAATTCGAGTCAAAAATCAGCCATACCCGATTCGGGAGAGGCTCAACTTGGACAACACCTTCAAAGTCAACCCAACCTGAATCCAATGTTTCAACCTATACACCAACCTCGTCAAACATAAAATCTAAACCACCCTACGAATTTTAGATGCCGATAGAAAATCCTGTTATCTCAGGGATGAATGTTACCTATGTGGGGAAACATACGGATTAGGTCATCAGTGTAAAATGAGTACTCTCAAGGTAATGGAAGTGGAGGAAGAACCTTATGAACAACCAACTAATGAAGTCGATTACATCGCAGTGGATGCTAACGATGTTGCCGAGATCAGCTTACATGCTAATCATGGTAAACCTCACCCCAGAACCATAAAGGTTCAAGGTATCCTCCAATCTACCATTGATGTAATTATTTTAGTTGATGGGGGGTCTACACACAATTTTATATCAAATGTGTTGGTAAAAGACTTAAAACTGAATACCTAAATAGTGGCACCTTTTGGTGTTTAAATAGGGAATGGAAATTTATCATGTGTAGCGAAGTGTGAGCAAAACGGATTGCGAACCGGATCAGACAGAGAAACCGGACCGAACCTATTTCGGTCCGATCCTTAGTCCATTATTTTCCTTATTTTCGGTCCTTGGTCCGGTCTTGTCTGGTTTGGTCTTACAAAAAAACCGGCAATTATGCCTTGTTGAACCGGACCGGACCGAAGACCGACCCAGACCGGACCGGACCATTTCAGTTCGGTCTTCAGTTCGGTGTTTTGGACAAAGTCAGTTTTGGTACGGTCCGATTTTGGTCGGTCCGGTCTGGTTTTCAGACCGTGAGCACCCCTATGTGTAGCCACATATGCAAGAACCTCACATTACAAGTTAATGAACTTAAAATTGTTCAGAATTTCTATCCTTTTTCAATCGTTGAAGCAGATTTGGCAGAGGGAATCCAATGGTTAGAAACACTAAATACAATACAAGCAAATTGGAAGGAGATGTTTATGATTTTAAACATTATAAATGGCAAGGTATTTCAACGAGATCTCAAATGTCGTCCTGTTTTTCAACATTTAGTTGTTGAACCAGTCACTAACCTAGAAATCCTCGATATACTACAACTTGTTATTTACTGCTATAATTCGGTCTTTGGGGAACCTGTTAGGATCATAAAAGTGTTGATTATGATACTTTAAGTGGTTTTTGTTAGCCTTAAAATATGTCGACTTATACGGAATTACATTAGATATTGTAAGGCGTGACACGTAGGGACTAATAATATCAAGTTAGGATAGTTATAGTGTCATATGCCTATAAATACCCCCTCCATACTTCCATTGAGGGGTAAGGATAATCATTTTATATATTAGGTGTGTGGGTTTTTCTCTCTCTAGACATACATATCTTTCCCTCTCTACACCTTTATGTAGGATATTGGAAATCATAACACAATAGAAGATAGATAGATTAGCCAAGTCTAGAGAGAGAAAGTAGGAGAGAAAACTTTCTAAAGAGAGAAAATGGAACTTGTATAATGAAATGACTAACCACCTCTTCTAAGGCATGGAAGAGGCTTATATAGTAGCATACAAAATTAGCCCTTAGGCTATGGCATGGGCTTACACGTTGGACTTTATAACCCGGCCCATTACCAAACATTACATATTAAACGTTAACCTACGAGCTATAATAAATGGTACAATACAGGAGGTGAACGAGTATTTTTCTAATATCTAACAATCTCCCCCTAAAGGAGGTCACCTCAAAAAATACAACCTTAAGCTTAGCAATCTTCTGATTGATCTTGTGTTTAGCTTGTAGTCTTTGATTCTTCACGTAGTATCTTGTACTTTGAGGTAGTGATCATTGTCTTGAGGCTTGTGATTGAATGTGATATGTGATCTTGAGCTCCTTTGAGATCATCAGCCAAATTTAATCTTTGATCATCAACTTGTGGTCTTTCGCCATCTTATGCTTGTGTCATCTGGACCGGCATACTCACACCTTTCTTGATGGTGAAAGCTTGATTATTCGTTGTTCATGAAGTTCCTTTAACTTTTAATGCTTGATCACTTCGAGAGGACTTTGATATCAGAGTTACGAAAGCTTTGAAACATATAATTGAGCTTTCATGAGGTCATTAGATGTATCGGTCGAGTATGAGCATGCGGTTATGAAATAGACTCCACTGGAACAAGGTATCTCCATCTCTACCCATCTTTACTTGAACTAATAATAAAAAAAGTTAAGCAAAAAAGTTAGTGAGAATATGGCTTTGGTCATACACCCAATTTGGTTGATTAACCTCCAGATCCTGTGAGGACCGACCTGTGATCAGGTAGATTCAATCTTAAGAAGAATCTCCTTGACAGGATTTCCAGTATAGGTGTCGAATCTTCTAATGTAATGCAAATCGAGTCACACTAACTACCTGTTCTCTTAATCGAAACGACTCAAAGCAACAGCACGCTAAGAGAGAATCGGTTAGTTATTATCTTACCCGATTGAAGAGAAAATTGATTTGAAAATCAATCGACGTGTCACTTGAGAAAGTGTTATTTTTGTGACACATCGAGAGTGTTAAGCTTTTATCAAAATTCATCAATCGTCAATTCTAATTTTGGACCGATCGACTCCTAGTGTCACAAGTTTAACCCATTAAGGATCTCACAAGTCACCTACCATGAGCTTACTTGATGTTGGCTCAAGCCAGATTTCCATTTTTATTGTGAACACATAAGTGTCACTCGAATGTTCTAGCAAAACCACAAGGATAATGTGTAAGACTCTTATGATAATCCTTGTTTTCACATTGTGTGAAGAACAAGTAATATGGAATAGTGTCCTAATGAGATTGATTGATGGTCTCTTGGCTCTAGACACAATTGTGCGTTTTGGTTTTAATGATCGGAGGCTGGAGTAAACTGCCACCTTTTCAATATCAACTAACTCGGAGTGAGAAAGTCAATAGATAACGTGTTTAGTCTCCGTAAGAAATGAAACAGAAATCTTTAGAGAGATTCTGAGTGGCTAGGGAGGGTTGTGCATTGCATCACTGGGTCTATGATGTCAGTCTTCAATGTCAGTAATCATTATTGTGATTCTGACAACAGATGTATTGACCCGGTTTCTGCCTAAGTGTATGGAGGGCTTCTTTCTTTACACCTTTTATCCTTACATTTCTTGTCATTCTCAACCCTTCAGTTCATACCGAGACCTTCATGACAAGAACTTGTTGTTTTATTCAAGTTCTAGCTCTATCTCAGTCGACACTATTCCCTTATTCTCACATTTACTCCTTTTTATGTCATACCTAAGGACTTCTACACTAACTATTGGGATTGTCCGGGGTAACCTCTAAATCTGGCTGATCATGAAACTACATACTAACCTTACACCTTAATCTTTGAGAAAATTAATACATGGGTCAATCATTTTGATACAGTTCACCTTGCCATAAAACTAATTTTGAAAAACTCAATCAGGTACTTGTGATATAAATATCAAAGCTTTTAGTACCTGGATTGTTTTTGAATTTTTAGAAACGCTCTCCCCCCCCCCTCAACATAGCAACGATTAATCAACTGATTAGCACAAGTAGGGAGAGTAATCACATTAGCGTCCCACAAAATCACATTTTTTATCAGTTTTCATATTTAAATCACATTTTCTCCCCTTACCAAAAATGTCAAATCCTTTGATATTTTGGATACCAATGGATTCAGATATGTTGGAAAAACTGGGAGAAAAATGTGCTAATTAATCACAAGCCAAATGGGGAACATATTAATGCTCCCCCTGAATCTATGAGGGATTCATTTAGTGTATGGTATGATAGGTTTGAAAAATTTTGAATTTAATGAAAAATTCATACACTGACACATAACACTAAGTATACCACTACATTATAATGTAAAAGATACAAAATATATATATACAAATGATATTGACCTTATATATGGAATGACGAGATCATTTTGTTCGCGGAAGAAGTCAGAAGTCAATATCGCAAACCCGTTCACCAACAAAGCATTCCAATTTCTGGAAGATCCTTTTGGTCTTGAGTCTCCATTCAATGGCATGTATGAATTCCTTGATCCTTTCCACATCCTTATCAGTCTAAAACCGCGTGTTCATACTAGGATTGAGGCGATTAACCTTGTACTCCTTAATTTTGTAATCCAGTGCTTCCATAATATTTGTCAGCGTACCATCACTAAACTTGGTAATTCTCATGAAACCCATGTTCTTCCGTTCAATTATTACTGACAAGGAACAAAACGTCAGGTTCATCATCAGTGGATTTGTCATTAATGAATTGATCCCCAATAGCATATGCATCCTCCAGGTTCTTCATTGACGAGAGAGTCCTGGTTGAGCTTAGAGGATCCTCTAGGATGACATGTTCATCAGCCAAAAACTTTAAACTCTCTTGAACCTTAAGGTACAAGTCAGCCATGAATTCGTCGTGCGTGGGCTCAGGGTCTGGTCCAGCAAGAGCCACATAACTTATTCCAGGGTCTGGTCCAGCCTGGTCTTCTTCCATGTGTACCTGCTCTGGTTGAGGTCAAGACTCAAGAGTTTCACCAGGGTCTGATCCAGCCTGGTCTTTATCAAGTTCCATCGTCTTTTCCTTGACGTTTTCTTGTTTCTCCACATCTTCTCCTAGTTCTTCAGTAATTTGCACTATCTCCGTATCACCTCCACTGCTTATCTTATCAGATCTAGCACCTGTTTCAGCATCTGCAGGAGACGGAGAGTCACGAATGATATTGGCAGATGTGTCATCTAGTGGTTGTGCAGAGGGTCCAGTTGATGCCTCTTCAGTAGTTAGAGTCTGCCTTTGGAGTATGAATTAGTCAGTGGTGCTTCTCCTCTTTGATGTATGCAAGGCTAGCAGAGATTGGGTAGCTTGTTCTTCAGTGACAATGGCTTTACCCTTGCCTTCTACTACAGGGAGTGGTCGGATAGCCTCTGCAACAGGTTCTTGAATTTCCACTCCTCCAACATGTGCATGACCTTGTGCCTGAAACGATTCCAGACTCATCTGAATAGCATGTTCCATATCATATTCTTCGCATGCACCTTCTTGTTCAGGCTCAGATTCAGGTTCAGAATGAGCTGGTTCTTCATTAGGTTTATCAACCAGCTGGAAAGAGCTCTTCACGTTGTGAACTTTTGCATCTTTACCCTTACCGGCTTTTTGTAGTGTTGTAGCCTTGGTTGACTTTTCTTTGGCAGGCTTCGGCTTAGGTGGCTTAGCAGTAGAGGCCTTAGAGGGTTTTACCTTGGTTACCTTTGGTTTCGATGCAGGTCCTAGTTTGCTTGACTTCTCTATAGCAGGCTTTGGCTTGGGTTGCTTGGTACTTGTAGAAACTTTCTGATCATTCTTTGTGACCATTTCTAGAAAAGCATTGTAGTATGATGCATTCCTGATATTGTTTGAGATCAGCTCGTTGGGAATTGGCATTCCAAAGACTTCATCGATTTCACTTTTAGAGATGAATTTGAGATTACTAAGTCTGAGGTCTTCTTCAGCAAGATGAAACGGAGATGCTGATCTTTGGTGAATATTGTGAATTCTTCCCAAGTGACAGATAATAAGCTTCATGAATCGACAATAAGGAATAACGTGAGGTTTGTCTTTCCTGTCCTTCTTAATGGGACTGCCTAAATTGGCCTTATCAGTAAGAAATGTCCGCATAGCTTGCACGAACTCTTCCCACATAAGTTCAGCATAGTTAACATTAGTACTTGTAATTATTCCCCAAAGCATCTGAAGAATTGGATATCTGGGCCTATCATGCCCAAAAGTCTTGCATGTGAGACATTGGTTGATCATAGATAATATTGCTCTCCAGAGCTGATACAGGTGATTCACCGCCATACTTGACGCAAAGTGAATCACCTCCGGATAACCCAGCTCATTCACGAAGTCTATAATTGCATCACCCAAAGGAGGTGACACAAACGGGCAAGCTTGATCAATGGGGGGTTATATATAAAGCTTCCCTCAGAAGATTAGCATCCAGTGTGAACCGGTTTTCATCCAGCTAAAATCGGTAAGTCCCAGCCTTTTCCACATATGTAAGCATGTTCCAGAATTGTTGAATGTAGATAGCTGGAACCGAGCCAGAAGTAGTGAATGCTCTGAAGAAGTTTGTGTTTTGTAGAATATCCACAGCAATCTGAAAGATTGGGTTCTTTTGCCTCTTTTGAAGATCCAAGACATGGTTGCTCTTTCTGATAGGCACCCACGCAGCAAAAGGAAGAATCTGATCATCAGATCTTGTGGGAGCAGGAGCGGGAACATTCTCATCAGCCATTTTGTCTGCACAAGGATATCAACAAAGACAGGCAGACATGATATATATCTTGATGTTAGATAAGAACATTGACATGATTCGATTGATTATAGTGAGATTAAATCCACGTTGGTCAAGGATATTCGATGAACACAAACAGGTTAACAAGTCCCGGATGGGTGTTAACGAGGAAATTATGCCTTTGGATTGGGCCTTGAGAGGGTATTGGGACTAATGGACCAAAACTTTGAGATTTAGGCCCAAACCACTACCCACTTGGCGCCAAACCGCTGTGAGGAAAGTTAATCAACCAGC